>WYDI02026245.1:7571-26161 GCA_009867235.2 Psittacus erithacus
CAAAATCAAAAACACAGCACTGCACCAGCTACTAAGAAGGAGAAAAATGACTGCTACTGCTGAACCCAGGACAGGCAGATAAGCTCCACCAAGACTCTTATTTGTAAACATAGTACAGCTGCCAAGTGCCTCAGAATACTCATAAGTTACCTGATCACGTAGTTGGGAGCAGACTCTAGAACAGACTTTGTCAGCTTGCAAACAGAATGTGTGTCTCCTGATCTGCAACACATCTTTTAAGTATTAAAATTGTTAAAGATAAGGTGCTGTTTAAATCCTGCAGATGTCACATAGCACATTTACTGTTTTACAACTTATAAAGCCAAATTATTGCTCAGGGCAGAAGCTTCCTTCCTCCCTCCCCTGCTCACTTCTATCTTTCATTTTCGACTATACATTATTAATCAGGTAAAATTGTGATGCTACCCCTTCCCCCTTTGTATTTTTTTCGGAGACATTAAATAAATCCAAACTTTGACAATGGGGATACTGAAGAAGCTCGTTCTTGCTATTCACTTTTTTTCTGCCAACCTAAAAAATATTGTTGTGGTTTAATCACGGCCTAAGTACCACACAGTCACTTGCTCACACCCCACTTCCCCCCCCACACACACTCCCCCACTCCCCAGTGGGAAGGGGAAGAAAATCAGAAAAGACGTAAAAAAACATGTATTAATATAACAGCAGTTTAATAAATTATATAAAAGATGATGATGATGATAATAGGAAATAGAGAGAGGGGAAGGAATAACAGCCCTGCTGAGGAAAAACACAAGTGATGCACAATACAATTGCTTACCACCTGCTGACCAATACCCATCCCATCCCCAAGCAGCAGTCTGGGCCTTCCAGGTGACTCCCCCCAGTTTATATACTGGGCATGATGTGCTGTGGTATGGAATACCCCTTTGGCTGGTTTGGATCAGGTGTCCTGTCTCTGCTTCCTCTTGGCTTCCTGTGCCACTCCTCACTGTCAGAGCACGAAGGACTGAAAAGTCCCTGATAAGAGGAAGCATTGCTTAGCTAAACAACTGAAACATTGGTGTGTTATTAGCATTGTTCTCATAATAAAACCAAAACACAGCACTGCACCAGCTACTAGGAAGAAATGTAACTCTATCCCAGTGAAAAGCAGGACAAAAATAGAGCATGCAGAAAACAGAGGGAGAAACAAATGGTTTTAAAAATTGTTCAGCACTTCTGCCCTCTAAAAAGGAGTAAGGAAAAAGGAAAAGAGGACTAACATCCAAGCATTTCTGAAAGTCAGACAGCTGGCATATTTTTGTAGCATGAATTCATGTATTTTTCTCTTTAAAAGTGTGTATATTAGGAAGTGGTATGTACTGTCAATCAGGATACTAGGAACTCTAGGTAAAGACCTACCATTAATAAAAAGAGTGCCAGAGTTACTAATAACTTCAGAAGGAAAGATTTTCACTATAACTTTACTATTGACTACTATTGTCTGGTTAGATAACGGTTAAAATCCCTTCTCCTATACTCTACCTTCTCTCCCTAATCAGAAAAGGACTACAAACTCCATTCTGGTAAATGTGTTCACTAAAGGAATCTCATTTTCAGCGTCTTCTTCCTTTCAAGTGTGACTTGAAACAAATTTCACATCTTTGGTGAGTGTGACCACGTTTTCACACTGAGCCTTTGCAAACAGCCTTCAGTAGGCGTTAGTGTGAGGCATTCTGTTCCCACGCTCTCAAGCGCTGTCTGCGCCACCTCTCTAGGCACATTTTTTTTTCTCCAATAATGCACATCTTGAAAGCTGTGCAAAGTGTTTGTGAGACGGACGGGCCCAGTGAAGAGCTACTTGATCTAATGCCATTACATGATCTAATGCCAAAATCTGTCAATATGGTTTTAAGCTCTGGTTGAAAATGGGTAAGTGACTAAATAAATGTAAGTATTGGTATTAGCATAGTTTCATATGTTTTCAAAATACAGTAAACTATATAAATATTGTGTACTAGGGAAGAATTGTCATCTGTATCTGTGGTGGGTTCACTCTACCAACACCAACACAGCCTTCCACTTCTCTCTCCCACAGAATGGGGAAAAGATAGAGGAAAAGAAAGAAGACTCAGGGATCATGTAAGTGACAGCTTAATAGGGAAAGCAAGAGCTCTGCATGTAAGCCAAGCAAAATAAGGAATTAATTCTCTACTTCCTGTCGGCAGGCAGATGTCCAGTCACTTATGGGCAAGCAGGGCCTCAGCACACCTAAATTGTCCTTGCAAAGACAAATATCATCATGACAAACATCCCCCTTTCTCCTCCTTGCCATGAGCTATTCTTCCTGAATCACTACGTCACATCCTATAGAGTATCCCCTTGGTCAGTTTGGGTCTGCTGCCCAAGTGGTGTCTATGGGCCATTGGACAGGAGGGTGGAGAAGAGGCCTTGATGCTGGCCAAGTACTGTTCAGCAACAGTCAAAACCCTGCACAGCAATAACCAAGACCATTTTAGCCCCAAATACAAAACACAGTGGCATAGGGCCCGCTATGAAGAAAGTTAACTCCATTGCAGCCAGACCCAGTGCAATCTCCACACCTTATTCCATATAATTCACACCATGCTCAGGTCCCACATTATCTATTACATCTAAGTATCTTCTGTCCATTCCTCTCTTAAATTTTTTCATTTCTGTACCCTACTCAGACTTTTCCACTGACTTAACTAACCCAGACTGCCTCGCAATATTTGATCCTTCTAAACCACACCTTTATTTTTCCTTTATGTTCTATTTCTCATTCTTGAAATCCCCTCTTACCAACACTTACAACTTGTAGTACTTAGACTGTTTTTACATCCAACAGTCACATTTGCATTCGTCTTAACTATCTCCTATTCCTTGACATATGCACTTCCTCATTCCATGTCCCCCTCAGTGTCCATAACAAGAGTCAATGACTTGGGCCCTGTCTTTCAAGAAGTCGCTCAGGAGAGAAGCAGCAGCATGTTGGTTTGTTGGATGCAAAAATCAGCTTGGGTTGTGTCCCTGTCTCAGCCATGGTGTCCTCAGATGTAGAGGCCCTTCTTCCCCTGCTCCCATGATGGTGCTGAACAGAGAGAGGCACAATAGGCAAAGGCCAAGCTGCAGAACAGTTCTAGGAGCTGCAGCATCTCATTGGAGTATGCAAGGCACCCTTCTGTTGGCTCACACCAATTCTACAAGATCACTTGCATATTCAGGAATGTTCCAGTAGGTTTTACTCCCCACCTTGAGGGTCAAAGCTTTGTCTCTTCCCCCTGTCCCTAAAAGCATGTAGTCTGTGGACAGCAAGAGGATGGCAGGAGATGCTGCCTGGATGTCAGACTCAAATTGATCAAAGGGATATTCCATACCATGTGATGATATGCTCAGCAACAAAAGCTCAGGAAAAGGAGGAGGAAGGGAATGTTTGGAAATGGTGTGGAAGGAGTGAAAGCAGGTAATTGGCACAACAAAGATAAATCAGTAACATACTAGGGTACTAAAGTATGCATTTCTCTGTTTGGGTCACTGGAGGTTGTTACTCATCTGTTTGTGTCCTTGGCAGCTTTTAGGTCTGTGAAAAGTCCCTTTGATAAATTTCATTAAAGCATCACCACAGGAATATGAAAGGTTATGTTCTACCATAAGGACAACAAATGTCCCGTCTTCCTCCTTAACCTCTGAATCAATCTGTGCAGCATAAATTGAGTGTGCCAGCTGTGTGCTTGTAAGCACTTCTCATCTTGCTGCTGTTTTGTAGCTGGTGAAAGTCATAGCAGATGCAACATCTAATTTGGAAATCAATTTCAAAAGCTGTTCTGTGTCTTCCTTGCAAGATGAAGTATCATTTCTAACAGATATAACTCATTAAAATGTGTTTCTTAAAAGAACAATATTTCAGTTTATTTTAATGAACTAGTTTTCTGGTTCCTAACATTCTTCCTGGGTGTCTGTGTATAGGGAACAAGGAGATTAAGAGGCTTTTTAAATCTTTCTTGAATCTCCTTAATTTTAATTTTAGACAATTAATATATAAACAGGAAATTCATAGAACTAGACAATTATTTCATTATTAACAGGACAAGTCAGATCAACTGAGATGGCATGCAGGTCATTATGAGATTTTATCACATCAAACTTGTGACAGCATGCTCTAAGCCCTTCTGCAATACCCATGAACTGCTTTCCTTTTATTCTGCTTTTTTCTTCTCCTTTTTTTCCCTCCTTTATTTGAATAAGATCACTTTTTAATCCTTTTTTGCTGGTGGTAGAGATTTGTGCTTCCTTTTTCTGAAGGGTGCTGGGTTGAAGAGGTGTTCATAGGCCCTCAGCATTCATCCTGCTTAACTCTCACTTCTGTGCTGCTGTTTCTTAACATGCTATCACTTCCATCCCACTGTCCCTCCTCAGAGCCATGACAGGAAAGAATCACACCCAGTGAAGTTTTCTGACAATGAAAACTCAGAGTTTGTGTTCATTTGCTCAAACACACATGAACAGATTAAAAAAATTCATGGACTACATAGAAAACAAGACTGCTTAGTGACTTGACCCATGTCCCACAGAGCATGGCTGGCTTCTGGCCTTTCCTTGCCTCCCAGTAAAATACGTCAGGGGTACGATCTCACTGGGCAGTGTAAATGTGGTGGGACAGCTCACACGGCAGTAGTGCTGCAATGGGTGGATGCAGCAGGCTTTTTTATGAAGGACAGCATCAGGGTGCTGTCAGGGCTGGGGGCTCCCTTAGGGGCCTGGAGCAGCAAGGGATCACCATGGGTTCCATCTGGGCAGGACCGGGAAGCCAGGGCCCTGTTCTGCCATCTCAGCTAGGGAGCACAGCAGGAAGGGGAGCAGCCAGAGGGAGCACCAGCCCCAGGCTTCAGGCAAGTTCATAGTGATGAGACAGGTCTGAAATCAAACTGGGAAGTCTGTCATCAGAGTAGCAGACACTTTCAGTAGGTCAGTTCAGGAGGCAATAAAATCACTAACACAACTGGTGTAAAACAAAAAAATATTATGAAACATTTGATTTAATTAAAAACTGATCTGGCAGTTACATGTATGGAACTTTACATTTCAAAAAGGAAAGAAAGCTCAGCATTAAAAAAGCTATCACTAAACCACCTTTGTCATGGTTATCATCTGTAATTGTTACTAGGGAAGACAAATGCCATGACTCTGATGTTCCTCTCTCTTCTTCCCCCAGCTTTACATGCTGAGCATGATGCCATATGGTATGGGATATCCCTTTGTCCAGTTGGGACAAAGCTGTCTCGGCTCTGTCCCCTCCAAACCTCTTGTGCCCTCCCAGCCTGTTCAGTGGTGGAATGGGGTGAGAAGCAAAAAAGGCCTTAACTCTATGTAAGCACTGCTCAGCAGTAAGTGAAACATGCCTGTGTTACCAACACTGTTTTCAGCTCAATCCAAAACATAGCCCCATGCTAACTACTGTGAAGAAAATAAATTATAAATCAGCCAATACCAGCACAACCTTTTACATACATGTAATCACAGTAGTATAGAACCAACAATTCAACAAAGTAGGTATTTTTTTTTCCATTAAATAATTAAATTTCCGTGAAATAATTCCGACTGTGTAATGTGCCATAATTACCCACAGGAAAAAGTAAACTGTAGCCACCAAGTTCTGGTCTGGGGGTGTCAGGTGGTCTTATGAAGACAGAGCCAATGTGCAACGATGCAAACTGCCGTCTGGGTTCTACAATGGAAGAATGTCACAAACACAGTGAGAATCAAATCTCATTCAGTGCAGAAATTTCACCATTTCATGGTTTCTCAACCTTTAGTTTTTTAACTCCTGTGGCATGTCTAATTTCTCCATTACAGAAGTCACCTCTTCATTTAAGAAACCATACACAAATTATCTGTATTAATTATATATTTAATTAAATGCCTGTAAGAAAACTAGGGAGAAACAGTTATTGTAAATATTGTTTCAGTTCTGTTTGCTGGGATTCAGTTTGACAGAGAATGGTTAATGCTGGAACTCAGTGACCTATTTCTTTGTTACAAAGTCTGAGAGGAAGGGTGATAGCTATGGAGCTAGGACTTTCAACTGAAAGCACTTACAAAATCTATTAGAATTTCCTACTTGCTCAAATACCAGCATTTTCTTCAGAGCACTTGTCATTTTAAAAAAAGATGTGGAGACTTTCTTTGGTAAAGTTGCTGACTAATTCATCATAGTCCTTAGCCCTACATGTCACCTAAGCAGTCTCACTGGGATTTCTTCACTGATTATGTCCTAGCCTCTTGTGGGGAAGAAATCCTTCCTGACCTGTAGCCAAAGAGTTATCATAATTTTGTCGTAACTGATTGGTTTTCACAAAACAGCTATTCATTCAAACTACATTGAAAAAAATAAAGATATAGAAGTAATATTAAATTTTTTGCCTTCATATTGTTTGTGTAGCTCAGATGTGTGTTTTCTATGAAAGTATGTAGATGAACATAGCTGACAATTAGTAAAAATTAAAAAAAATAGATAAAGGTTCAGCATGAAGTAAATGAGCCGATCTTCACAGTGTATTTGTCTGCAACACTCACCTTGTTCTTGGATTTAACTAGGAGGACCTGTTAACCTGCTTCTCAGCAGTACAGAAAATTAATCCACCCAGTCTAAATAAGGCAATTGTAAATGTAGGGCTTTCCTATAGATTTGTCACCCTCCCACATCACTTCAGCATGTGTAAGCATATTTATATGCTTACATATAAATAGCAAAATGTGAAGGATACCAATGTTGTTTGGGATTACAGTTCGTTTAGAAGTGTATTAACCAGCAAGCTATTTTTTCTGCATTTAGTGAAAGCTATTATTTTTTCTATCTGCTTCAGACAAATGACAACATAAGCTTTCACATAGTGTTGATTAATTTTGTATGGAGGTCCTTTTGCACCTCTTAACCAAATACAAATATATGAATCTGACAAGAAAAAAGAAGGGAAAGGACGAAAAGGAAATGTAATATCTGAAAAGGGATTTGCAACCCACAAAGTGCAATGAGATTGTCTTTTGATAATGACCCACACAGCTACAATACTTAACTTTAAGAGGCAGTGCAAGAAGTCCTTGGAAGCAGTCATCAGGATAGCTGGCATGATGTTCTACCCACAGAAGAAAAGGAATGTTGATTCCTTTTAACTCTCATGGGGCCTAAATGCTGATCTGGCCTCTTCTTCCAAAGCTCTATCATTAATCTCCAAGAAGACTGTGATTACATTAATTCTATTCTATGGGCATTTCTTTACTTGTTAGAAACAGTTTGACAAATAATATTTTTGTGAAATGAGCATTTCTTGTTTCCCAACCTTCGATAATTATCTGTTTACCTAAATCTCTTGATGTCTTCTCTAGCCACACTATATGAAGTGAGTCCTTCCTCCTGAGTTTTATGAATTTTCAGTGGAACAGGAATAATGATACTTGCCTGCCTTTGTAATGTGATTTCAGATCTGTAATTGAAGAGTTTAATATGAAAAGCTTAATGAAAGTTAAATATTTTAGAAACAAATATAATTTGAGTATAAATACATGAAAGTAACTTTACAAAATATTGTTAAAGCATTTGCTGTAATTAATTTACATGTATATTTAGATTCACTCCATATGTGTTTTGTCACATAGAGATTTTTCCACACAAAGTATTCACACAATTCACACATAACATATTGATGATCATAGGCAGTAGGCAAAGGTAACATGCATTTGTTTCCATACAATAAACTTTTGCTCCTGATTTTTTTGCTAAAGTTTAAACTAATGAAAAACAAATATTGGCTCATATTTCATTAATAAAGTGAATATGGCTGAATTTTTATTTGAAAAATTCTGAAATTATGGAACATATATTTTTCATTATAGCCATTCAAATCGGTAAGACGAAATAGCATTTTTTACTACTACTTAGTAAATAAATAATCTTGATAATCATAGCAATAGCCGTGTTTGGTCTTGGATAAAAGCTAAATTAACAGAAAAGAACTCCCATAAGTGGCAACAGCTTTTAACATTTGAAGTATTTAATCTAGTCCCCCAAAGGTCACTGCCCCATTTGTCATCTAATTATGTGAGTAGCATGAATAGGGTAAGTATTTCTGATGTGAACAGATGTTCACAGAAATGAGCTATGAAAATATACACAGGACTATTGGGTCAGCTCATCACAGCCATCTACTACTGGCCAGAATAGTCATGTAGATTGTGCAACTGGTCCACTGCCTCTCCAAAATATGTAAAAATTGGGAATGACAGTTAGATAAAATCCCGAGTACTGCATTTGCCTGGGTGTCAAATCAGAAAGCAAGTTCTAGTAGCACTAGACACATAAACCCACAAAAAACCCCACCTATTGCATAGGAAAAAACCATCATACACCTCTGTTACTTGTTATGTAGCCTTTGAGGGCTTGTGTGTTTTGGAACATTCCCATTTGGTGAGTGAGGGTGTGAATTTACAGGATCTTACTCTTTAAAAGAAACTCTTTTAATCCCACAAGTGTGAACTTGCACACTGAATATGCACTATGTGGTCATGTGCCAGTTTATAGAGTACCTGCACACAAATTAATAGAGGCACTGGAATTAGATGCCGTAACTTTGAGTAGAGAAAGTTTGTCTGTTTGAAGAATCAGACAAAAGGTAGGACAACACCTTAGTGAGAGTCTTCATGGGCACTGTCATCCATCTGAATGAAAACCACTGCAAGAGTTGACTTACAGGAAAAAAAAAAACAAAACACAAACGTGCCTTTAAATGCTGGTAAGATTCACAGAAAAAATCAGAACTTAGATTGGCACAGTCAGAGGTCTCAAACTACTTAAACTTCAGCCTTTGACTAGCTGAGTACATAGTATTTTTTGTTTCCTTCCATGGCTCATACTCCCACCATTCTCTTTTTCAATAGCTTCTGAATTTTGGTGCCTATGACAGCCCTTTTTGCTTCCTCTTTTCATAATTCCTCCTTAAAAAAAAAACAACAAAAACCAAAAAACCAACCCATCAAACCAACCAACCAGCCAAAAAAAAAAAAAAAAATCACTTTGGCTTCAGGATCTTCAACTCTAAGTTTTTAATACCAATAATAATAAAAGTGAGAGACTGGAAAGTTTAATTCAAAAGATAGTTCCATCAGCAGCTGAACTAATCAGATTTGATTTCTCACGTATCTTGTGCACACAGATTCTTTAGCATCTAAGAAAGGAAAAGATTACTAGTCACACTCTGTGTGACTAGTAATAACTCAGCAGCTTGCTGCCAATTTTCAACAAACTTTAAAGTACTGAATGTGCTTGACATCTCTATACTTTTTGTCATGTCTGTTTGAAGTTGGCAAGCAGGTTCAAAATACGCAAGGTCACAGAGCACAGTTGTAGAAACCTTACTTTATTTAAAGAGAACACTTAAAATGCTCCTTTAGCAGGAACAGATTTTTCATTTGCTTTTGATTTCCAATTATGATTCAACCTTAGATGCAACTCTTAGTTTCTCTCTCAACATAAATGAGATTTCCACACTACACACACTGTCACACATAAAAAAAAGGTCATAAATGCACACTGACACAGCAGCTCAATACAAGCAAACATATGATTCCCCTTTTGTGCAAAACAAATACCTGTCGTTTTAGTCTTCCATAAATGCACACATCAAATCAATACAGGAAAGTGGGTCATTGTGGATAAAATGGCACTATTACAACTAATATAGGAACAATGCAATTTCTAGCGAATTATGTTCAGCATTGCAAATCCAGTATTTTCTGTGATACAGCACTTAAGAGAGAATGTGCTTTGAATAGAAAATATCTGAGGCTCATTTTTCCTGGCAGACTTGCTAAGTCCTTACCAACTTCCTGCCAAGGAACACAAGGGCAAAAATTAATAGGATGAACTGTTCCAATTTAAAATAAAAATGTTGCTTTTGTTTCCTAATAGGAGTTCACATCATATGTATCAACACATACCATCTCCCATGGAAGCATCTGGTAGTATTTGTCCCAGTCTCTCTTCACATACATATTTAAAAATGTGAAAGAAGTAACTAGGCAAGGATTTACTTTAAACAAATTATAACTGTTACAAATGTAAACAAGGTCTTCTTTGTGGGAGGCCAACAAGTTAATTGTTAAGCTTACTTGTTCTTGTTATATTAGTGTTAGATTCTAGTTTGATGCTCTTGAGAAGCGTCAAGGAGAAAATGGTTGGGAGCTTAACTTATTACCTTAATGCTTCCTCTGTACCCAAACCCCACATTCCTGCATGAATTTTATTACAATGCCTCAGAAAGAGTAACTAACTGATGATTTTGTTGGTCAAAATTATTAACTATGCTGGATTTTATCCATGTTTATCAAGTGCCATACAGTCTTCTTGTATTATATGGTGTAGAACATGACAAGCTCCTACAATGAGATCAGGAAAGGACAACACAGAGGAAAAGCAGGCATTTGTCAGTGTATAGTTTTTTGACCTGCACTGTCTACCTGATGAAACCACGTATTTGGAGAAACATGTACTTGCTGGAAATGAAGTTGCTGCTGGATGGCAAGCCAAAGTAGGAACTGTACGTAGCCTTACTTGAATGGAAGTTTATGGATAATTGCTACATCGCCTCCTTCACAGCACATTGCTGGAAGTGTTCATTTTAGGAGCTTTTTTTTTTTCCTAGATGTCATATAGAAAGCCCTCCTGTGTAATCCGGCATCACAGAAAATACAGAAAATCAGGCCTCAGGAACACTGAGTGTTGCAAAATTGAAGTTAGCTGTGAATTTAATCTCAGGCTATATTTTTCTCAATATTTCTGTGAAGTTTGTGCCAATGTGAACTAGATACTTTATGTATTCTGGGTACATCTCATTGTGAAATGATGTTACCTTTAAGTGCAGCATCTTGAATTTAGGTTTTAATTCTAACACTGCATTTCACAAAAATTGTCATCTTCATTGAAGACAGCTGTGCAAGATCCCACTGTAGTCAACGGATATCTAGTTAGTAAACCCGAGTGAGTTGAGAGTTATTCAAATGACATTTGAACTTAGGCTGATTTAAATGGCTCACTAGACTTAACTCACTATATAATGTACATCAAATATTCAACTCGTATGTAGAGACCTGCACTGTAGATGTACAAATATAGATATTTAGCCAGGAAGCCAAATGCTATGCTTAGATTGTGCACAGAATAAACTATTTAATTCATTGTTATGTTCCCTTCCTAAACTGTACTTTCTGGAATTTCAATACAAAGATTATTGAATTGTACCAAAGTAATGAGAACAGCAGCTGCTCCTAGGTTTGTATTAAGCCATGCACAAGCACAGGACAAAATATCTATACGTATCATCTTTTCACTCATGGAACTGACTGTGGCAGTAATTCCTGGTGGGGCTATGCAGAGCCCTACAGCTCAGTGTGGTTTAGCAAGGACTATCCACAAATTTGTCTTCCATCTCTCCTAGGAAGAAGATAGTAGACCAGATTTCTATTACTTATTGAATAGGGACCCTTGTGCTACCTAGGTGGGGTTACCTATCACTGCCTGTTCTGTCACTCTGGGAAAAAAACTGACCTTGATCAGGTCATTCAGATATCCTACAGATGACCTAAAAAAGTACTAAAGCGCTCATGCCCGCAAGAAAATGATAACAAAAAACTTTGGCTAAACAATGAGAAATCTATGCTACCATGACTCCATTCCTATTCCCAGCTGTGCAACAACTACAAGTTTAGAAATGCTTTGTAGTCTATCTTTGATGGACACAGCAAAGTTTTCAGCAGAGATCTTCCACAGGCAGGTACAGTCTTCCTAACCCTTGAGTAGTCTAATAGTGCTGCATATTAATGATTTCCCTAGAAATTATGTATGAGTTCTGGTGTACGTTCCTATACAGACGTCTAGGGTCACAGCATAAGTTCACAGTTTGTGTGGAGTCCTGCAACTCCAGCATTAGACTGCTTCTAGAGAATAATCGTTCTCAGTCAAGAAATTCAGAAAAGGAGAAGAGCTATGACCCGGGGTACAAACAAATTATGACTAGATATTAGCCTCTGCTTACTACCTATCTAGCTTAAAACAACACTGGCTAGAAGCAGGCTATGAGATGCAACTCTACTTTGCTTAAGATTTCAAGCAAAGTATTTGAAAACTGTTTGTGTCTACATGAGACTCCAGGAACTACATTAAGAATGAAAAATAAAAAAGGTGTTGAATTTTGAGCACTTCAAGATATCTGCTTGTCAAAATGTCCCCTGGCCTTCAACAGGCTGGCCAGAAGATTGGGTTGACTTCTATCAAAACCTATTCATGCTTTTTCCAAAACTAATTTTGCTTCATTTTGCTACAGAAACTTGCACTACAGGGAAAGGTATATTGCTGCAGAACTGCCAGTATAACTTCTCTAATGAAAATCTGACTTGGGAAGAAGCTAATCTCAAGACAGACTTAATTTATACACCAATTAAGAGTGTAAATTAATGTTTCACTGTTCATCCTCTCTCCAAAGGTTTTGAGTGGCAATAGAGTTTTTTATTCTGAACAAAGATGAAAGACTTCAGAGCAGACCAGATGAGACAACTTCAAGGAAGGAAAAAAAAAGAAGGCATGTGAAATGCCTTGAGTGCAAATTGCTGTGGCTGGTTTGGACTCTCTCATGAGTAGTCCCATTCCACACAGCTGGCAGGCCAGGACAGAGCTAGCTAGAAAACTGCTTTTTCTTCAACAAAAAGTTTCAGATTTCAAAATCTTGAGTTTCAAACCTGAATGAAAATCCAAATAGTTTCTACAAGCCTGAAATTCCAGTTTGAGAAGTTCAAATCCTTCTGTCTGATTTTTGGACCCAGAATAGGATATCTAAGGATGCATCTGTATTAATGTCTTAGCTCAGGTAAGAAGTGATTTTGAAGCAAATCTCCAAGGTAGCCGCACTTACTGTGCTTTAATTCATACCACAGAGCTCCAAGACAGAGCAAACTGGATTTTTTTTTTTATTTTTTTTTTTTAGTGAAATAAAAAGATGCACTCTTATCATGCACCAAAAAGTAATTAGTACACAGTCCCTAAGACAGACTAGTGCTAGTCTGAAGTAAATGTTGGAATATGGGATTCATTATTGTTCCATTATACATGTCTGCTTCTGCTGTGCCACACGACTTCTTAATGTTGACTAAGCCTAATAGTGTCACTGATTTTGTTTTTTCATTAATTACTGTTTCAGGTAAATGTTATTTTTTTTCTGAATAGCAAAAGTGAAGACCGCTGCATAAACCAAAACTTGAAGAAGGAGAGGAGAAATACACGGGAGGGAGAAGAAGGACCAGTATCCTCAGAGCTTCAAAAAGTACCACAGAGTTTGCAAGCATTTTGTAGCAACAGCGGGTATGGTAGGTTCCAGGTACCAACAACTGGAGTCTAAGTTAAAACTCTTCTCCTGTCTCTGCATGTCACCCAGGTTTCATGGGAGGCCCCTGAAACAATGAGTGACACCTGAGCTGGCATACCACTTGCTTCTCACCAGTTCCCCAACGAAATGCTTAGTCCCAAAATCTTAACAGGACCTTATTTGGTAAGAAAATGATTAGCTGCTTCAAATACATGGCAGCAGGACAGAAGAACTGTAGATACTGCCTCTTGGTGCATCTTAATGTCTCCTCTTTTAATAATAATCACTACATACTTTTTTAGATTCCTAAAACATGGAAAAGGATACACATGCATTTTTTTTAATAATTCCCCAATAGATAACGCCTCCCAGAACTTCTTAAAATTAAAGATCTGGAAGGTGCAAGAAGGAAACAGGTGGAACAAAAGAACTACCATCAATGCAAAAGGTATTTCTTTGTAGTAATTAAAGAAGAAAAGAGAGATAAACTTTCATTCTTTCTGGAGCTGCAGTGCTACATCAGACTGCTTTAATGCACTGCCTAAATAATAATAAATATAAGAATTTGCTATGTCACCTTATCTAGTGTCTTGCCTTTAGGGTGCATGTAAGGATTTACATCAGCAGCTGGAGGAACCTCATCTTAGACAATCACAACATCTGTGTTTATCTTTGTTAATGTGAGATTTAGATAAAGTTGCTGTACTGTATTTGTGCTAATCATTTAATAAAGCTTATCTCATATTGTCAGTTAAGCTTTTTGAAAGCTATTATTATAAATACTATTCATCTGTATATAGGCTTCTTTCCTGTAATTCAGCAAGAAGTTGTTCATGTTGGTTTATCAGCATGTTTTGATCTGCACAAGGCTATTTAGCTTTGCTTAACTGATAGGTCTGTGATAACTTACCTCCTTGTATTGCCTTTCACAATCCAGCTTGACAAAGATAAGCGGTAGAAGTCTCACAAACATTTATAGTAACAGTATGCCAGATTTACATGAAATTTCTTTGCAAAAGTTCTGCGTTTAATTACCATTAGCCTGAGATTATTTTGCAAAACAAACTTCCACATATCAACATGAAAAAGACTGAAATGTGCATGTGCACATGCACATTTGACATGTACAACAGTAAGCCACAAAACAGTGGTTTATGATGTAAGTCACTGTAAAAACTGGTGCAGATTTCTTTAGCTTTGAGGGATGGTTCAAATGAATTTTTACCAATTTCCTGGCAGACCTACTCATGACATCTTTTCTCCGAATCTTCTAAATTTCCATATGTTGTTTAAAGCTAAATTTAAAGCCATATCTGTTATGCAGAAGGGGTATCCAAATTCAGTGTAAGAAAGGAAATTAGACATCCTCTTTCATATATTTCAAGCTTTCCCCATAATCCTTTTTTCTCTTCATGCTCTTATTAAATCCCTTCTTCCCTAGATATGTATCGATTTTAAGAATCACAGAATTTTTTAAACCTGCTTGCTGTTTGCTTCTTTACTATAACAGAGCCTAATTTTGTCTCTGTGTTGGCAGGCAAGCCATTGCTAAACATTTCAAGTCTTCTCGGAGAAAATAATTTTTCATTTTTAGATGTCAATCTTTCAAAAAATTTATTGATGCTATAATGTTTTTCTCAATCATTCACTTAAATTAACTTCTAGCAAAGAAGCCTAATGCTTAACTAAATCTATGTTTTCTATATCAATACAGAATTTCCAATGTGCTGTACCGACATATAACATCGGGTAAGTCTCAAAAACCCAGAGTATAGTGGACAATGGCTTCAAATTATGATATTTGCAGTAGACTCTTTTAATGTGGGACACTATCACAGTAACAACCATAATTTTTGTCATTTAAAATCTGCTATCTTGAAGTAAAAACTGCCTCAGATACTGTCACAGTGTTCTGAAAATAAAAATGAAATGTATCAATGAATAATTTCATGTATCATCGGTCACTATACCACAGAACTCCACACTTTCTGTGACAAAGATTATTAATTTAAACAAGAAATATTTCAAATTATTTTATTCTACTTATTTTAACGTATCTTGCAACTCAGAATCATACTTAGCTATAATATCTCAGCTTGCCTCCACTTATCAGCTTCTTTATTTGACAGCTTGACATTTATGCTATCAGTATTAAGATTCACGTTTGAGCTGAGTGCATTCTTACATGCTGTGATAATTTACTTTTTACACCCTGAAAAGTGTGTATTTTTCGTGATGCACTGCCATGCTTTAGTAAGATACTTGACACATTAGTCTACATTTTTAAAAAAAGATCTTCACTGACTTGTCCCACTGGGGTAAAAATGTGGGTATCAGCTAGAGTATTGTGTTGGATTAGGAAGCCATTCCTATCGTTTTCTATGCATGAGAATGCCACAGTGGCCATATTAAATCAATCTCATTACAATCCTGCATTCCAAACAAGTTCTGTATTACTTTACTTTAAAGTAGGAGCATTGTAATATACCCATTGTAAGAGCTACCAAAGGTTTCAGAAGTTAAGAATGCCACACCTACATTAATATTTCCTGGTCTATGGCTTAGCCAGAAGTCTGCATCAGACTGCCATTACAAATGAAATACTATCTTCTAGTAAACAACTAATGACATTTAAAGTAGCCAATTTTGCTTTGCAACACATACTGGAGACAGACATTCCTTGATTAGAACTCTTTACAGATATGCCCACTGAAGTTAGTGACAGGATTTTATTGATTCTAACAGATGCAACATACAATCCATATTTATCTGTTCATGGAATTTTGGTCTACTTCAGTTTGAATTTATCTTTATTAGCCTAACAACTGAAATTGCAAATGAATCATATTCTGTCATGTACTAAGAAATATACAGCTGGACTTGATTAGCTGGAGACAAATTTTCAGTTTAGTGGAAATTCCTTCTAAAGGGAATTTCACTCCATGGAATTCCCATCTCTGCCAATGTTTCTTTGCAGAAGTTCCTGTTTATTTGCTGTTGTCATTCCTCTGAAAAAAAGGTGATGGAAAAAATGGTTTTCAAATTGACTTCAAGGATATCCCACTTCCTAGATTATCCAGAGCTTTTGAAGAAACTGACAAACCATAAATACACAAGATATACACTAACAAATAACACACAACAGCACTGAGAAATGCCAGAAATCACCAATCCTGGCCTGTTCTTAGACTGATCATCTGCGCATTTAGGTGGTGTTTAGCACTGGTTAACATAAAGCTTCATTTCCTTCACAAGCAAATGGTGTAGAATTAGAAAAGTGCCCATTGTTCAGTCTTCAAAATACAAACGTAGCTTTACAATCTTAGTATGCCTGTCTCACACCCTTCTTTTTTTCTTATTCATATATCTCATGCTTTCTGCTCTGGAGTTCAACACAGAGGCCTGGGTCACATTAGTATTCTGGCCAAAGGTTTCTTACATAGAAATGGTACATAGAAATGGTGATCGAAACTTTGTTTTCAAAATACTTTAACTGGAATAAGAAAAATCTTGTCTCTGCTTCTCCATTTCTAAACTCTCCTTAAGAGTGAGTGGAATACATAGCTCATGGCACCTGGGGAGAGCATTCTTTTCCGGGAAAGGAGGATCATTTGTTTTAACATGTGATCTACAGAGCTGAGGCTGGTGGCAAAGTGCCAGTTTCCTTGCTTCCGTTTAGCACTGTTTTTGCAAGAATCTTCCATATTTTATGCTGTTTTCTAACAGCAGAGCAAAGCTTTTTCTAGCTGATGAACCCTTCAGGGAATGTTTGTTAAGGAAGGCTGGAAAATAAAAACAGTTGTCTGAGGGGATTTTTTTGTCTTAACTCTTCTTAATGAGTTCAGAAATTGTTCATGCTATCATTCTTCTAAATACAGAGAGTATTTTCTGTAAGGCTGAAGTATATATGGGAAACTCTGGTATCATACACAAAGCATTCAACTCCTTTTACAATGTGAATTTCTAAGAATAATAGTATCTGTTATACTTAAGAACATACAGAATATTACACAATTTCTCCTTATTCTTTTTTTGTGAACAACACTTGCAAATACTTTTGTGTCTCCTGCCAGGAAAGAATTGCTAAAATGTTTCCGTATTTTTAATCCAAAGGGTACAATTTATTTCTGTAATATGATTCCCCTATAAGAAATTGAAAGATTAAAGAGAGTTAGAGATTTTCCACAGCTCTTTTGCTGATTGCTAATGCATCTAGCCGGGAAAAGGAACAGAATCGCTCCAACATGCCTGGAGAATCGTAGTTAGCTGGGGCATAGCTCATACTCCTGGCTGCCCTGTGGCACTGTAACATCTCTCCAGCACCCTGCACTGGGTATGCAGCACCAGGGAAAAGAAAGCTGAAAGTTTTTTCAGTAGCAGGTGAATCTCCAGCACCTCAAAGGGAAACAAGAGACAAGATAAAAGCTTCTTTAACTCCTTCTCTCCCTCCCCCCTCAATCTATTTTTATACCTCTACCCACTAAATCAGAGTGTCTGAGGCATGTGAGGAAAGACATTCCAGAAGCTGCCTGAAACTAGGACAAGGAGCAAAATAGTTTTAAGAATGTCTAGCATTTAGCTGAGGTTAGTGGTTATAACTCACCATGTCTCCTGAAAGTGTCATAAAGAATCTTATGTAAAAGTGTACGTAACCCTGTATAAGCAACATAAACTGCGTCAGGATACTACGCAGAATCATAGAATAGTTAGGGCTGGAAAGGACCTTAAGATCATCCAGTTCCAACCCCCCTGCCACAGGCAGGGACACCTCCCACTAAACCACATCACCCAAGGCTCTGTCCAATCTGGCCTTGAACACTGCTAGGGATGGAACATTTGCAACTTTCCTGGGCAATCTGTTCCAGTGCCTCACCACCCTTACAGTAAAGAACTTCTTCCTTAAATCCAATCTAAACTTCCCCATTTAAGTTTTAACCCATTACTCCTTGTCCTATCACTGTGGTCCCTGATGAAGAGTCCCTCTCCAGCATCTCTATAGCCCCCCTTCAGATACTGGAAAGCTGCTTTGAGGTCTCCACGCAGCCTTCTCTTCTCCAGGCTGAACAGCTCCAACTTTCTCCACCTATCCTCATACAGGAGGTGCTCCAGTCCCCTGATCATCCTTGTGGCCCTCCTCTGGACTTGCACCAACAGTTCCATGTCCTTTTTATGTTGAGGACACCAGAACTGCACACAATACTC
>WYDI02026246.1:0-18569 GCA_009867235.2 Psittacus erithacus
TTTTTTCTCCTTCTTAGTAGCTGGTGCAGTGCTGTGTTTCTAACTTTCAGTCTGAGAACAGTACTGATAATACCGATTTTTGTAGCTACTGCTTAGAATGTTTACAATTGATCAAGGACTTTCTGAGCCTCATGGTCTGCTCTGGGAGGAGGGGAAGCTGGGAGGAAGCAGAGGCAAGACACCTGACCCAAACTAGCCAAAGAGATATTCCATACCATAGCACGCCATGTCCAGGATGTAAACTGGGAGATACCCGGAAGGGCTAGCTCTCTCTCTGCTCGATTGGCGAGTGGTGATTGTATTCTCTTCCCTTGTTGTTTCCCTTATCATTGTTATTATTGGTGGTAGTAGCAGCAGTTTGTGTTATACCTTAGTTACTGGACTGTTCTTACGTCAACCCGTGGGAGTTACATTCCTTCGATTCTCCTCCCCATCCCTCCGGGATTGGGGGGGGTGGGGGAGGTGGGAAAGACAGGTTGTGTGGGGGAACAAGCAGACTACATGCTTTTCTAATTTACGACTAAGCTTAAACCACGACATATATCCTGCCATTAACTAATTTAGTTTTCACCTTCAGTAAGTTCTAGAATTGATCTATCATTTGTGGCTAGCCTATAGTCTCTATTTTTATATTCTGATATGTTAAATTTTCTGGTGAATCAAATTTCATCTGTAATTACAGTCTTCACTGGATGCCTCAGTAGAATGTGTCAGCAGAGAAGGTGAATTACATTCCAAATCATACCAGGCTCATGTCTCTCACTCTCTAGTAGTGTCGTTCACAAACGTTTCATCAGTTATTGTCTTGTCTTGCTTTGGACATTTCCTCTTCATGTGATATTTTTAACTATTGTTAGCATACTGAGAGTGTTGCTCTGTAAGAGTAGCTGCTTGGCTAAGGACCCCCTTACCAAGGGAAGGCCTCTCTCTTTTCCCCTCCTTTTTTTTTTTTTTTAATTAGTTTTTAGTGTATTACATTAGTAGGGCCATCTTGCGGGCTCTGTTCCAAAGGCATAAATATCTTTTACATGACTCGGCATCAGCAAAGTCAGCTTCTTCACATTTTAACACTGCCTGTATTGAACCCTGATGTATTGCTACAAAAGTCCAGGAGCTGTTTCCATTTTATATGTAAATCAAATTAGGTTTGTTTTGGCCTTTTGATTAAATTGGTAAGAGAACTGTGTAGAACAGAAGTGTCATTGCAATCAATTTTTAGAACGCAAGCTAAACTTCAGGTGGGATGTCAGTCTATCTGCGGATAATTTCCTAGGTTCAAGGAGGTTGTTCTGAATTTTGAAATATTTAATTACTCCACAAAACAGTTCTACTTGTCTTCACCAAGTAAGTAGGAGGCAAACTGCCAGAGTTTATTGTACTAATCATTTGTCTCTACAGTTGGTGAGGAAACAAAGGCATCTGCCATATTAACGAGGAAACATCTGCCCTTCAAAAGAGAGAAGTCTGATTAAATAAAAGAGAATAACTTATATTGTCAGTATAACTTATATTGTCAGTATAACTTATATTGTCAGTATGAAAAAGAGTGTGGGATAATTAGTGTGAAATTACTGATCAAGTGTAGGGTTTCTCTGACATTTTTGGTCCCTTTTATTAACTCTACCAGTTTTTGCCAAAATGCTGGCATAGATCAGAACTTAAGTGTAAACTGTCAATATTAGCTAGACCTGCTAAAGACATCTGAAAGATTCAAAACTAAACAATTAAAATACTTGTTTACTGTGAACTTTGTGGCAGGATTCCCATTACAAAATGATAAAGTAATACCTCTTCTTCCTTCAGAAGCTTAAGAGGAAAACCTTTTTCCTCACATACAGTATTATGCAAGACAAAATTAATTAAATGCCTGTTATGATAATTGTGTTATTCATTTTACTTAGAATTGGAGAGGTGATGGAATGAGAAACAAATATTTTGAATAGATGTTTTAATAAATGAAAGCAGTGCTGTGTATGAATAACTCATGTTAAAAACAATTCAGACACTTACTTTGGATGTACATAGCATTATTTTGCCTACTATGAACATTAGGTATGGCTTTTACATATATTATGCCCTAAATATGTTGTCAAAAAGCCTTCATCTGAATAAGCTTGCTTAAATTATGGATGCAAGGACTCAGCATATTTTAAAATAAGTTTTTAAAACTGTGCAGAAGTGACATTGAAACAGTTCTCATGCATCTATGAATTTCATTTGCTTTATTAATTTTTAAAAGTTGAGATATGGCTTCAAAATTTTGTAAAATAAAATTTACTACTAAGCAGTAAAATAGTCTGGGGCTTTGTTTTTCAGCTTCTACCAAATGCGGATATTCTTCACGGACTTCCTCACTACCGTCAGTCAGACTGAGCCTATCAGTCTGCATTATTACTACAAAAAAGAAGTTGCAGCTTTAGGCATTGAAAATAGGGAGTTTTCTCTCTGAATGTTGACCTATGTACAAATATGTGCAGCCTGATTTGAAGACCACTTAGGCAGAGAACTGTATGCCTGTATTATTGCGTGATCTTTAATATAAACTATGATTTTAATAATATATTTGTAAAAAATCTGCAAAACCTGAAGATAAAAGCATTTTCAACAGATTGATAGTACTTACCAGAGTGACTAATACAAATACATAGATGTTGAGTATTTTGAGTACATACAAAATGAATCGCAAAGTGGTTATGGGAGGCATATCTCTGAAATAAAAGTAGACCTGTCTAAAATTATAGTTAGTTATAAATTATATATATATGTCTAAAATTATAGTAGGTTATGCGTACAAGTTTTTAGCATTCAGATATGAAGATGCTTGATTCCTAACATTCACTAAAAAGACAATTGAGACACGTAAATGGTTGGTTTAAAAAGATAGAAATCAATAGTGGTTGTATTATAGTAACTTAATAATCTAATTATAAATCACTTATTCACATTCACTTGTAATTTGCAGTCACCCAGATCTGGGTGATGTTGAGAAAATAATGCCCAATTATTTTCAAGGTCCAAGTGAAAAATGTATCCTACACCTCTTTCTGTTTTGCTTGTCCTGTGGGTTTATCAGTTGACTATTTTCTTATTAGAAATGGATGCCTGTCTTCCTACTCAAATGAGTACCTGATGCATCCTTATACTTAGATGTCCCTTTAAACTTCTACTTTACAGTGCATAAGGGTTGAAGCATTTCTTGGATATTACATGTCTTCACACCAAATTTCACAGTTCTGTATTTAAAATCCAAATCCGTTCTACTGCTCTAGCTAATAAACCTTTATTCACTGAAAAGACTTCTCAGAACTGGTTTTATCTTTGACATAAAATGATGGTATGATAATATGACTTAAAAGTAATCTGGACTGTTTAACTTCAGCAATTTCCATTGATACATTATAGATACAAGTCTATATCTGTATGTTTTATTTTTAATTGTTCATTGCATTATTTGGCTTTCATAGAAGCATGTGTTCCCAGTAATTTCTTATGAAGCTTGCTTGAATTTGTAAATAGATTAATAAAAACTTGACAAAACCCTAATCCAACATTATATCTAAGTAATCATTCCTGGCCCAATACTATGTATACAATCCTATACATTTTTGCTTTGTATTTATACTGTCCATGAAGTTAGAAGAAAAGTTTCTAGTCTTCCATTTCCATAGCAGTCTGAGATTTTTTTAATTGCTTTACTTGAATTGTTCTGTTAGAGTTCTCCACTGCTCCAACCATTTAAGCAGTCAGCACTGTTTGCCTGTAATCTTAAATAGCAGAAAAGCAAAGGAGTAAAATGTCTTTTTTATTAGTTCAGAGACAGTCAAAACAGAATAGGATTAGTGACATATCTTTTCCACAATCATCTGTTAAAAATTCAGATCAATAAGCATGAGCATGTACATACCTATGAATGCACATGCTAGGCAGATACTTTATTGCCCAACAGCATGTTGTGTCCCTTTGTACGTGAAACACAGTATGTATATGCATATATGTATATGTGTATATATATGTACATATATGCATATATACAGATACATTTATGTACTCCTTCAGCAGTAAAGGATCTTAGATAGTGTTAGTTATATATTCAAAATAAAGTTTCTTTCACATAAATGTTTTGTATTTTGGTCCTGGGTGAGCCTTAACACAAAAGGAGATACAGGCAGATACACATAGCCAAATTTTAGAAGTTGACAGAATGCTTCATGCATGTATGAGTTACAATATAATGTAGAAATCTTTATGAAACTCTGTTTTGGACGGCCCACCTCTATCTGCTGAATTACTCATCTGAAGTAATTTTGCTGTTCCATAATAAATTGCTGCCATAGCAACCTCATAGTACTGCATCCTCCCAGATCTAAGCCAACACCACATACTCAGTTACAAATCAATGAAGCTAATTTAATTAAGAGTTTGTAAAAATCAGTAAAGTTTATCCATTTTTTATACACTTAGAAGTTGTCCTTACTAACTATTGCAGTACTAAAATTGTATGTTGTTGTTACATGTTTTACACTGTAGCTGTCTTTGTTTTAGAATTTAACATACAGAAAGCATTAATTATAGTCCAGAAGTCCAGCTGAGAGGATTCCACTATGCAGGAAAAGGAGATGCTATTTTTGGAACTGAGCAACAGTAATCTGAGAAGTGTTAAAAGGTGTGGGTTTAGCATATTGATCGAGTATTGTTTTCTCACCTTCGTGCATACATTAAATTTCAATTGTCAGTTTATTACCTTGCTGTAGATGTCTGTTAGAATAAGAATTCAAGCCAAGGACTGTTCTTGAAAATGAAACTTTTTCCATTCATGAAAGAAGTGAGGGCACATCTGCTAGAGGAACAGTAGGCTCAGGGTGGGAGTTATCATGCCCACACATACTGCTGCTGATCCTACTTCATCCCACTAACTGCTGTATTTTCATTATAAGCTTGGATTCTGTTTCCGTCTTTATTACAAGGATGTTACAGTTCTTTATTCTTCACTGACAGCTGGCAACAGGTAATTCTGGCTGTTATTTTGTTCACTCTAGTCAAGCACATTGATTTCCAAGTATAACCATGTTTTGTTTGCTGTATTTTGTTCTTGGTGTGGTTGAATGCCATCCTTGGAAAGATGTGTATTGAGCCAGTGTTGAATAAGTGGCTTGCCTTCGGCATTCATGAGTAAATTCTGTAGTTTTTGTTTCAAGCCTTTGACATGTCATCAAGTGTAAATCTATTCTAATGCCAAAATCCCTCTTGATGTCTGATGCCAATCAGTAGCTTTTCATCTTGAAAAAGGTAGTGAATAATTTGCCCTGTGGATATTACACAGATACCATATATGGCAAGAAGCAAAGAGAGGGGAATCCCATACCCATTTTTTAAATTCAAATAATCATGTTCAACCAGTTTGCTTTCCTAAATACCATTGGTAGTCTGGTACATTTTCTTGCTTTCAAGTGAATATTGAATACTTGTCTAATTTGCATCTTTTCGATGTGTAGAAACAATATGCTCTTTCTGCTGCAGTATTTTATTTCATGAGCAGTAGCCAACATGCTGAAATATGTGAATTATATTACTTTTGTTATTTTAATGGGAAGTTCAAATCTGTTACCACCATTGGCTTCATTAGTGGGTTTTGTTATAAAAAAAATAAAAAAATAAAAAAGAGAGAATGAAAAGGCATTTGCTATATAGGAAGGTCAACATTTTCTTTGTGAACACAGTTTGTGACCATGATTTTGAATTTCAATGAACTGTAAGCTGTAAGAGTGTTGAATTAAAGGCATAAAACACTGTAGTTCACTCAAGAGCTCAAAAGTATGTAATTTCTTTCCTTAGAAAGGAGGCCTGCTGAAAACCTAATGATGTGTTTATATGGTTGAATGGCACTCATATAGTTTATACTCAGAAGAAAGAAGCAAGTAGAGCTTTGTATTTAACTGCCTTTCAGTATGAAATATTAAAAGATTTTAGGATGCACGGAGACTATTGTGATTATTTAATCTGACCTCCTGTGTAATACAGGTCATAGTACTTTGCACAGTAATTCCTGCATCAGAGCAAATAAATTCGTCAGCTGTAGTGAATATTTTGTACTGTGTTTGATTGGTTTAAGCTACCACCTTATCCTAAGTCTCATATTACTGGTATTAGTAATACCAATACTGTAAGGTATTTTCCTTATAATTTATAATGATGTTGAACCTTTCACCCAGAGTTATTCAAAACAGCTTGCATGCCTTAATTAAGCTTGGAGTTGTCAATATTTTTAAATGACAAATCATGTATATCATTTCCAGTGTAGTTAATCAGGAACAGAATTTAAACTCATGATCTTTTGGTTTAACAAGTAAATCGTGAAAACACTCATTAGCTGATTCACTTACCAGTCATGATTTTAGGCCGAAAAATCTAATCATACTTAGATTAGTTAATAAGTTAATTTTGTTAGGTTTAAGATTTACTTAAAATTACAGTGAACCCAAACCGATATTTAAAGATATTTGCTACTTCAATATTCAGGTTCAAGTTCTCATTCTAAAATCTTGGGGCTGCATTGCATACCGCTGTGCAGGTACAGACTGCTTTCATGCACAAGACAACCCAAAGAACTTTACCCACTATGTTTATACGGGGAATCACCCATGTGTTCCTCAATTGCAGCATTCTTTTAGGAATGAAATGCAAGAACTGTCCAAGCCCTCAAAACTGAAATATTATTTTGGAAAAATGTAAAAGTTATTCTATCCAAATAAAATATGTGCTAGCATTAAAGTAGGCAATGATTATTCATCAAGGGTAGGATTTTCCTAGTCCAGGGCTAATAGCTGACATCTTCAAAAATGGACTCTCTAATATCCCGTGACAGGTGAACTCTAAATCTTTTATCTCATCTAAAAGATCTGGTGGCGGGACAGATAATCAGACATCTACCTACTAAAAAATAGCCAAATAACAATATTCCATTTTCTATTCAGTTTTTTCTTTCTTTTGGTAAATTGGTCAACTTTCGGTTAACATCGAGATCTTGTCAATGTTTGATACAGTTTTGGTGTCCATACAGGCAAACCAAGATGGATGTAGCAATGGGGCAATGACTATAGCATAAATGTTATAATAAATGCTATATGTAAATGCTATAATAAGTAATCCCATCTCTCTGGTAATAATACAATGCTATAGTATTATAGGAAGCAATATGCAGTATCTGTCTTCACTGAAATATTTCACCAAAATACTATTTTATGTGTTTGGAATGGTAGTTATAATGGAATAGTCAAGTAGAGACCAGTGAGCCATAGGGACCCATAAGTACATAAATACAGCAGGCAGATGTTCTTTGCTCTATCCAGACAGACACCTGGCAGAGAATAAATATATAACGTGCAAGTCAAAACATAAATAAACACATAAGTTGACACCACCAAATGCCATATTAATGCCATATTAATATTCTGCTGGGTTTATTTGGAGGGAGAGGAACTTAAACAATAAGCTAAATGAAGACAAAACCAGAAAAAAACCATTGAGCACAAGCAGATGATGCCAGTGGGGCAACAAGGAAGAGCAATCTGAGACACAGGTACAGGTTGGGCAGAGAAGAGATTCAGAGCAGCCCTGCAGAGAAGGACTTGGGGGTGTTGATTGATGGGAAAATGAACATGAGCCAGCTTCAGCATGCGCTCGCAGCCCAGAAAGCCAACCGTATCCTGAGCTTCATCAAAAGGAGCATGACTAGCAGGTCAAAAGAGGTGACCCTGCCCCTCTACTCTGCTCTTGTGAGACCTCACTTGGAGTATTGTGTGCAGTTCTGGTGTCCTCAACATAAAAAGGACACGGAACTGCTGGAACAAGTCCAGAAGAGAGCCATGAGGATTATCAGGGGACTGGAGCACCTCCCGTATGAAGACAGGCTGAGAAAGTTGGGGCTGTTCAACCTGGAGAAGAGCAGGCTGCATGGAGACCTCATAGCAGCCTTCCCGTATCTGAAGGGGGGCTGTAGGGATGCTGGGGATAGACTATTCATTAGGAGCTGTAGTGACAGGACAAGGGGTAATGGGTTCAAACTTAAACAGGGGAAGTTTAGATTAGATATAAGGAACAAGTTCTTTACTGTGAGGGTGGTGAGGCACTGGAATGGGTTGCCCAGGGAAGTTGTGAATGCTCCATCCCTGGTGGTGTTCAAGGCCAGGCTGGACAGAGCCTTGGGTGGCATGGTTTAGTGTGAGGTATCCCTGCCCGTGGCAGTGGGGTTGGAACTAGATGATCTTAAGGTCCTTTCCAACCCTAACTATCATATGATTCTATGATTCTATAACATAGATATTAAGTGAAAATGAGGTAGGGACTAAGAAAGGAAGAGGATTGAAGCAAACTAGACAAAGCAATGCTGGTCAAACCTTGAGGAAATTTTCTTATTGTCTGAATCTATTTGGGCTGCTTCTGCATCTTTTCCTACATTTTTAAGGTCTAGCTAGGTCTGGCTACTTTATTCTTCCCTTTTTACTCTCCCTTCTTGGGTCCTTGTGCTATGGAATGTTCATGGGCCAAGCAAACACAGTCTCTGGTTTGGCTATTTCTGCTAAAATCCAGGCTACTAATTTCTGGGGAAATCTTTTTGTTGTTTCTTTTTTGAAGTGCTTTGCAACTCCGAATATATCTGTGGGTGTGGGTAGGAAGCATTATCTCGTCTCTGCTTGGCTTGCAGTCGCTGGAGTTCTTACTACACTGAAGAATTCAGCTTGGGTCTGTACCCAAGTGTGTCTTTCATGTCTAGTGAAACTAAAATTGAGGAAAATCAACTGCACCATTGATTAGAGTTGTTACCTTGGGCTGGGGTTTTTTTGTGTGTGGTGGTGTTTTGTTTGCAATAAATCATTCACTGCTGTATCAAAATTATGGTTGAATCTTTTTTGATCAAGGCTGTACCTAACTTCCCATTCTTGTGGCAAACTACTGAAAGTAGTAAGGCATGAACCAAATTCATAGATTCATAGGATGGTTAAGGTTGGAAAAGACCTTAAGATCATCTAATTCTAACGCCCCTGCCATGGGCAGGGACCCCACACACTAGATCATGTCACTCAAGACTCTGTCCAGCCTGGCACTGTACACTGCCAGGGATAGAGCATTTATCACTTCTTTGGGCAGCCTCGTCCAGTGCCTCACTGCCCTCATAGTAAAGTTCTTCCACTTAGTTTAGCCCTTTAAGTCAAGGATATCTCATGCTGTTAGTGACATGTTAAAGTGGCTTTTCTATTTAGCCTCTTAATTTTTATTTTCTGACAGAGAGGATCTGTTCTAGAGATATTCAACCACCCTTCCCCTGTAGCTAACTTCCTGTCGGGATCTTTGCTTATAACAACTTCTGTTTGAAAAGTATATTGAACTGTAGAAGGCTACTTCAGTGAGGATAGACCTACAACTTCCATGCAGCAGAACTCAAGCTTGGCGACAGGAATTAAAATGCTAGATGATCTTAGCTTTACCATCCATTATGTCAAAAAGCACAGTATGTTAGACTAGGCAGAAGTCTGGGTTTCCGTGGCTAGATTTCTGCCAGTGTCTTGCTGGAGTTCATAAAACAAATCTCTATCACAGTACTGGAAAAATCCTAGCTGGGTACCTTAGTTATTGGGCCATTCCCTGTTGGAGTAATTTATGGAATAGATTTGTTGGCGAACAATGTAGGTATGTGTGAAAAGTGGACAGCATGATAGTGACTAGGATGCAAATGAAGAAAATAAATTGTGATGAGCTAGATGCTTAATTAGTGAATGCAGGGAAAAAAGAAGTGATTGTTTTTGCAATGGAAAGGTAGATTACACACTGGCAGGAGTTACGTTAAGAATGAACTATTAGATTTCCTTGGGTTAGAAGGTTCTTGTGACTATTTGACAAGATCAGATTAAAATTAAATATATATCAATCTTATAGTTGCCACCACCATATAATTTTATAAAAGCTAAGTAGCTACTTAATTTTTAACTTATTTTTAACATTTGACCATCAAATAGATCTACTTTCTTCAGTTCAAAGGTCTGATTTAAAATACACCTTTCCACTTGCAATTGGTCTTGGGTTCTCCAAAGACCTCACTTTGCATTGCTACGTGACTATGCTGAAACTGCATTAACTGAAACTGAGCATGGACATAATGTGAATTCTGGATGTAAATGTTTTGTTTAGGTTCTTTAGTTTTCCCTGTACCACCACAGGAAAAGGACCCACACTATGAAAGCCTGTGGTCTCCAAGAACACTGCTCTGCTGCTAAAAACAATTATAGTGCATAGTTGCTGGGCAATCAGCTATCAAGTAAACTGAGATCCTTTAGCTTTTCCATACTTATCTTGATTAATGATTTAGCTAGTCATAAAATATGTATTTGTAATTTAGATAGAACACTGAATGTTTTTCAGGGGAAATAGAAAATGTGTCTCATCTGTAAAAGCCTTTCTTCTGGTTGAAATAGGCTGTAATTAATAATATAAATACAGTAATTTTGATATAAATCTCTAGTATGTTTTAATGACAAAACCTTTTATGTTTACCATGACAAATAATAAAGTATCAAACTTGTCATCATTTTTGGTTCTTTCAGTTGACGCTTTATGAATATTTTTTAGAATGAAGCCAAGCTACCTACTTCTCAATTGTTTTCAGCAACAGCAAGGTCTGATCCAACTTTGATTAGCATTCATGGGTGGCTTTCCATGTGCTTGCAAAGCTCAAGGATTAGGTCTCAGAGTCAAATGCTACTCAAAAAAGCCAAACTATCATGTTATAAGAAATATTTCTCAAATTTCTTTTCTTCTTCAGTTTAACCACACGATATTTCAGTACCTTATTTTTAATAACAAAATATGGAGGAATTTCTTTCAAACTGAGCAGAGACATTCTTTCAAAATTGATAGTAATATGCCAAGGTAATGCCTGTGGTATTTCATTTGAACAAATGTAAAAGGCATAACCAAAACTGTCTTTACTAAGTTCTGTAAATATACTAAAAAAAGACTGGTAACCACATACATGAGACACAAATTGCCTTCAAAGTGTCCATGTACATTTTCGACAAAAGTGTGAAAGTGACATTCATTCACAATGTCAGAAGAATATTATTTTTATGCTTTGGCTTTATGGGCTTAGCGCATGCACTAACTTCTTTATGATTTATTCTATCTTAGGGCTATTTTCAGCACTATCTTTTTATGGGGCTATATTATGTATGAAAATATAGTTTTCTTGACATAAAACATATGTTCATAGAACCATAAAAATGCTCCTTCTTTTGGATGCTCAGGACCATTAATAATATCTAAATTATTAAAAGACAAAGCATTTTATTTCAAAATCAGGAAAAGAGTTTCAAAGTAGCTCTTACTTTAAATTATTACAGAGGATTGATATTTATCAAAATCTTTAAAAAACACATTATATTTAATTTATTAAGTATATAAAAAGCTTCAGAACGGGTAGTAGTGTAACTACCTGATAGCTTTCAGACAGGTAGTAGTAGTAATATTGAGTTTAAAGGTCAGCTATGAGCAATTTGTTTTTGTCACAAATTAAGTTCTGCCTTTGATTTTTCATTGCATAACACTGAGGACTAGAAAGTAATACATGTTTTAGTATTATAGTTACCCCATAATTTCTTATAAGGAGTTTTTCATTTGACATGCATCAAAGAAAATCTGTTACTAGCTTTGGAATCAAATTCTTCTTACTGTTTAATGTTTTCACTTTTCTCCACTATTAACCAAGTTAGTTGGCCAAGATTGTTCCAGCTAAGAAGAAGAGTCATTAGTGAAGTCAGGAGTTTCTTGGTAAACTTGTTTAATTGATTACAAAATGACACAGTGTCTTCTTCAATTCAGCTTTTCAGAGGAAGAAAAAGAAGTTGTGCCTTCTTTATAAATAAATTTGGTTTCATTTGCATCAAAGGAATACCTGAATTCTTTACTTTTTTTGCCTCCTGAGGCACCAAATCAAGACCACTTGTATATCTGCCTGCTTGCACTGAAAAGGGGAGTTATTTAATGAGCATTTAAGGAACACTTTATTCAATGAACATGATCTAAGAAACAGACAACAAAAGCTCTGCTGAGCTATTTTGGAGTTAAGGCTCATGTACTTTTCAAGAAATTGAAATCAAATTTAATCTTCTTTAGCTTTTGAATCAGAATGTTGCGGCTGCAGAACGTATTTCATCGTATTTTAGAAAAAGACATTTAAAAGCAAAAGGGCTGCAGGTGGTTTTTAAAGTGTGTTTGTTTGCAGATAGAGTTCAACATAGTGAAAATGATGCATACTTTCAGATTTTTTTTTTATTTTTTACAAAAACGATTTATAAACTATGAGAAATCATACTGTAAATTAAAATCCTACATATACAGTGCTGAAATTCTCTGCTTGCAGAGCTTTCATCTAGTTTTAAGTCTTCACAAAACTGCCTTGAAATTCTGCAAATAAAGCAGTGGTTTTTAACAAGAATTAAATCCTAACAGGCAAAGAAATTATTTTTAATAATACCATTCACGTTCGTAGTCTTAGAGAAGTGGCATCTGAAACTGGCTTCTTACACAGAAAGCATTTTCTATGCCCTGTCACATGGAAATGCAACAACTGAAATAATGATTTGATGTTATGCACAGGCCAGTAAATAATCCATAGCTGTATCGCTGCTGCATTCTTCAAATTTCCCAGTAGTTCTTTTGCTTTTGTCCATCTTTTTTTCTCGCGTGTTATACTTGAAGAAAAAGTGAATGAAACACAGTTCTTTCCTTGAACACAAACTAGTATGATTCTTACCTGTTGCTCTATATGAGAAATTAATAACTTTCTTCTACCATTAAAGTGATTTGCAGCTAATCGCTCAGCAGAAATTTATGTACAGGGTAAAGGCCACAAGCTGGCTTTGTGTTATACACATTAAATGTTTCCTGTAAGAAGAGGGAAAGTACTGGCAAAATGTTTCCTCTAAGAAGAGGGAAAGTACTGGCAAAAAGGTAAATATAATCTTGATTTTGTGATTTATCTCTGTATTTATGAAAACCCATATTTTAATACATACACATAGTAAATAATTGGGCAAAACAATATTAAAGTCATTTTGATTAGCAACATAGAAACAGTATTGTCATTTCTGATGTTCGCTGTTTTATTTTAAAGGGACAAATTAGGTAAGCATTTTATGCACTTAACTGATGTTTATGTCTCCTTTTAATGAGACAGATATCTTAATTTAGTTTTTCAATGTGTGGTTTTCAATTCCTTTTATTTTTATGTCTTTCTTAGAACAAAATGAAAACAAAATCTTCATAAAGTAACCTAACTACCTGATAGACTTGAATTTCATTCCATCTGCGTGCTTTGGTTTTATGTGCAATGGAATAAATCTGTTTTCTCTGTTGAAATTTCTGTGCCAGGTTCCTCAAAACAAAAATCTTTCCATATAATCCTAAGAGTAGTTCTCTTGTTCACCTTGAAAGAAAACAAATCAGTAAGAGGCTGGTCCAGAAAACTTGAGTTATCAGTTCAGCTTCCTAATGAAGCCTTTTCAGATCCTTAACCTGTTTCTGTGTCTTACTGCCCTAAACTGTCCAGTATTGTTTCTTCTGCTCTCACCTCAGGTCAGCAGGAACAATCTAGACTTTTTTAAAAAAGGCATGAAATATCAAAAAAAATGAGACGCTTATCAGTGAGAGACTTAACAAACCTCCTACTGTTGCCTGATACAAAAGATACAAATACTGTGCCAGTGGCATTCTTCAGCAATCTTCGTAAAGATGGAGGAATTAGCTCCACAGAGTAACTCTAGTTATTATACAGGAACATTCAGGTTAGTGTGCATTTCTGTTTCATCCCCAAATTAATGTAACATGAAGGGACTATATGAAAAACAAAATGACATAGTACAAGCTATTGAAAGGTTCATATCTTACGAAATAGACTAGTGTGGATGAGGATGAAAAACAGTGAAGGATAGTTCAGGAATTTCTGTTTCATTTTCCAAAGTTTTTCTTCAGCCTTTGGGCTAAGGTGCTCCACCCTGTAGGTGGGATTTTTGTCTTACTGCCTGTTGTTTGGGCTATAAAGCGTGGCAGTGCGTCCTTTTTTGGCTGAAAGATGCTAAAGAAGAAAAGCTGAGTTCTTTTCCTTCTTAATGATGCCTTTTTAACAGAAAATGTGCTTTCTTGATTCCAAATCACACTTTGTATCTCATAAAATATGGAAATGTACAGATGCCATTTTTATGGTAGAGACCCAACTAAGCAGCCCACGGTACTATGTGCAGGTTCATGGAAGAGAAATACATATCTCTTTGTTTAAAAGAGAAGAACTGCTTTCTCTGCAAAGCATCCCTCTTTTCCTGAACATTCACAGGGAAGTAACCTTCAGTACATTTATACACAGTAGTCACCTGCCTAACTAGTTCCAAATCTTGAAAGTAAATTCTGTGTTATGTAATAAGTTCATCAGTGACCACAGATAAGTTTTCAATTGCAGTATTAAATGAAACTTTAAATGCTTCAAACATTCTTTATGTTCAACTCTGAGCAAGGGAAAAGCCATGGATGCTGATTTCACCCTCTTATTTATTTTTTTTATGTTCTTAATGATTGGTGCTTGTTTTCCCTTTTTACCTCTTCATGGTAGTTTCCTCCTCTTACCCAAAAGTCCAGTATCTCCAGGTATCTTTTTCTGTTTTCAAATGTTCTGTGAAGGTGGATTTCCTTGAAGACAGCGGCAGTTCTTTTTCAACTGTCAGACTTCATCTTTCTTATCACATCTATAGGTACCTATTTATATATCAAAACAGACCTTAAGGTCCCAACATGGCACTGGCATTGCAAGCGGAGCTTCTCATCTAGAGTTTAGTCTATGGCTTTCTTCTGAAATCAGTGATTCTTTTCATGAAGGGTCTAAAGTTTTTACATCTGTTTAATGTCAGTGTCTATTTCTAAGTGATTGGTACATACTAAAAATTGTAGAAGCGTAAAGGAGCAGGAATTATAGCCCTCACTGATTAGCAACTTGCTGATTCTGAAAATGCAAAATAATAGGAGTACAGGAGTTGAAGATTACTGTATAATTGTTATTAGTAGGAGTGCACAACTTTTGCAGCATATTTACTGTGCTTTTTTTTTTCCCTTCAATTTCTTGTGACTTGTATATGAATGTAGTTTGGGAATGGATAATTTAAGAAAAATATAACATCAGCTAATTTAGGAGAATGAATCAATACTACATTATTTGGGGAGGTTTTTTGGCTATTTAAGCAATAATTGAGTATTTTTTTGACACACTCAGTTTCATAATGTGCTGTTCCTAACTTGGAGTTATCTGGGTTCTCTAGAAATTCTGCTGTCCTTAACACACTGAAGAAAAAGGAAAGATTATGACCCAAGATAAACATGTGAAAGCTCTCAGGTTAGAAGCTCCAGCATTTGGCAGTGCATGCCCTACTTAGCAATGTCTCACTGTGTATGTGATAAGATTGTTTTAGGCTCTTCGTGACTCAGTACTCACTTTTTCAAAGCTTCAGATATTTATGTTGTACCAAGAGGGACGAAAAGTCCTACATAATTAGTTCTGTTTACTTGATTAATAATTTTACTCATGTACTATGTGAAAAGTTCTATTTACTTTGATTACTAAACTTACCTGTATACAATATGAAAGTATTTTCCTCTAGGTGACAGCTAGAGCAAAACATTTCTCTTTTCAAGTCCACTTTATTTAACTTCTGTTAAAAAGGATGCTCTTTTTCCAACAATTACTCCATCTCTTACTTATCTCAGTTCCTAATAAGAAAGTACTGCATAATGCTGGAGCCTTTATGCTGTCAAGAATAACTTATTTTGCTAAGAATAAGTTGGAGTTTCTTACCTGGACTCAATCATTTACCAGGTACCAAAGTTTATAAGGAAGTTCAGGACTTGAGTGCAAAGCAGGAAGATGGAGGATGAACTGGTTTTCTAATGCTAGTATTTAGTCAGAAGGTTAACTCCTTTTAACATGATATTCTGCATAGTACCTGCAGTTGTTTTTAAAGTGACAGATTTTTGGCAACTACCTGGCGTTTTTGAGGCTGTAACATGTAATAGTAACAGAGAAGGAATGATCCTTTCAGAAGTAGGATCTTCTAATAAACTCAAATAAAATAAGCTGTTTGCTTCAGTAAAACTAATTTAGATTCCAAAGCCCAGGCTCTTAGTTACTATGTGGTATTTATGAAAATATTCTTCTCTTTTGTTTTTGTTGTACTTGAGATGATATATTCTTGAATGAAGTCCAACCCTTCCAGCAAAGATGTTTTCCTAGTAGGCTTTTGGGTGCAAGTTGTATTTTCCCAAAGTAACTCACCTAACTTGTAATAATACATGGCTTCATAGAATTCACAGAGCTACTTTTAAAAACAGAAAATTTAAGTTTTGGTGTTACCCAGTCACCTTTTAGGATTGCAAAGAGAATACAAATATGTGCTGTAATTTTCACAGAGTTCGGCTGAAATTTGGTTGAAATATAGGTGCACATTAGGCTAAATGGTATTTTAGATTTGCTTATAAAGTAGGAAATGAATGCATCATCCAAAATGGATGCTGTGGTTAGTTCACATTAAGTTTCAATTAGACAAGAATGTGACAGGACCATTTAATTAGTCAATAAATTTCTGTCGCTGGAAGTTGACAACCTGGAAAGTAGTCTGCTCTGGCGGTTGTTACCCAGCACAAGTTCTGTCAGGCAGTATGTGTCATTAAATGTTGTGCAAGACCTCACCTTCAACTGGAACACTTAAGAGTAAGCAGTTTTAATTTTGATTCTCATTCTGTGTTAATGATATTTTGACAAGGGTGGAATTTTTTAATAGGAAAAAAAAATTCTGAAAGTCTTAAGTAAGAAGCAGTCTGGGTTGTCTGTGTCATATTATGTAACATATCAAACTTTTTCCCTTACATATGATGTGTGATATGCTTAAGACTTAATCACCCAAACTTGTTAAGTAAAAATTAATTAAAAGTGTATAATGATGTGTTCCTCAGAAATAATTGGTGTGATTAAAAATCCGACTTAAATAACGCAAGGCATCATAAAGTTTTTCATGCATTTTCCTTATATTTGTTGTCTTTCTTGTAATTAAAAATGCTGGGGTTTAAAACTACATTGCATTATTTTAGATAATTACATTTTCTTTCTGAAAAAAAAAAATTAGTGCCTACCTATTTTCCATCCTGCATGGACATAATTACAGTCAAATGGAATAAATTTGGAAGCACATGACCTCTTCAGAAGTAAGGGTTGTAACAGTAGATCTTAATTCTTAAATCTGTGCTTTCTCAATTTATGAGTATTGGGAACTCCCCTAGTAAAAATTTTAAAAACTAAGGGATTGATTGTAACTGTCTTTTCCTTTTTTGTTTGTATTTGTTGAAGAGCTACCCTGGTACCTGTTTAAAGACATACGCTATGACAGTTGTATTGAATGTTGAAATACATTGCCATTGTGCTTTGTAGTTTTCCAGTGATAACATATAGTTGTGGTTTTGCTTTTTTGGGTTTTACACAGGAATTACTTTGCCTCACAGGCTTTGCGTGCAATGTATTGTACCTGTTGCAAATGCACTTTTGAAGTGCTGATCTCTGGTGGGGATTTTCTGCCTATGTTGCCATATTCTTCTTAGGTAACCAGCCTTGTGACTTCAGGAAGTGTTCAGGCCACATGTGTTGTAAGACACCTTGGAGAGGTGCTGGTGATACTCACAAGAAACAAGACTGATCTGGAGGCGAGGTGCACTCAGCTTTGACAAGTGCTAGAAGTCATTCATCTGGTTGGCTAGAGCTGTCTAAAGCCAAAGCTGGCAGTGCTCAAAGTCATCAGTGGCTGAAACCATAAAACATCTCTTGACTCTGCATCAAGTCCACCTGTTCTGGAAGAGACCATTGCCAAAACCATAGCTATATGCGACTAGCTATTCATTTACTCGTCTCACCAATACTGGTGGCTGTTACTGGCCCTGGAATGGAAGGGAAAAAGGCAGCAGAGAAGGAAGAGGCAAGGCTGAAATTGCTCAAAGCTCTCCATTATTTATGGAGTTGCTCTGCCTGTTAGGATTTTGAACTCGGGAAACACATGCATCCTTCACTAGTGTGACCTTTTTTTTTCCCCTGTGTTGTGGTTTAAACCCTGCCATGCAGCCCACTCACTCACTCCCCCCCTTCCTCCCTCAGCTCCCAGAGGGATGGGGAGGAGAATCGAAAAAATACAACTCCCACGAGTTGAGATAAGAATGGTCTATTAACTAAGGTATAACACAAACCACTACTGCTACCACCAATAATAAAAAATGATAAAGGAAATAACAAGAGAAGAGACTACAACAACTTGCCACTGACCGATACCCAGCCCCCCCTCAGCAGAGATCTAGCCCTTCCAGGTGACTTCCAGTTACATCCTGGGCATGACGTGCTGTGGTATGGAATACCTCTTTGGTTAGTCAGGGTCAGGTGTCCTGTCTCTGCTTCCTCCTGGCTTCCCCTTCTCCCTGGCAGAGCATGAGGCTCAGAAAGTCCTTGG
>WYDI02026247.1:0-60355 GCA_009867235.2 Psittacus erithacus
ACCAATTGTAAACATTCTAAGCAGTAGCTACAAACATCGGTATTATCAGTACTGTTCTCAGGCTGAAAGTTAGAAACCCAGCACTGCACCAGCCACTAAGAAAGAGAAAAAATGACTGCTACTGCTGAACCCATAACAGTTATTCACCTCATTCTTAGGAAAAATTAAAAATTCCTATGGATTTTCTGCTGAAAGGATTCTCAGTTGTGCAGTTCAACTTTTTTTTTTTTTAATTACTGTAAGTAAACATACTTGCACAGAATTGATGAAGACATGTTTGTTTTCTTCACCTATCAGAAGTACCTTGCAATAATATGGACTCAAAAACTAGCTACCAACCAGACATTTAGGAAAAATTAAGTCCACCTTGAGTGCTTTTTCCTTGGGGTTTCTTACTTACGTAAGGTCTAAAGGTCTACTACAAGCTGATGCACGTGCAAAGTGTTCTAACCCCATTTTTGAAGATTTCAGAGGGAATTCAGGACCATTTAGCTTTGGGCTATCCCTCCATTGGAAAGAGAACCTTACCCAAAGTGAAGCTTACAGTAATTATCGTCATCCTGGAATTTTACAAACAATAAAAAAGGTAATGAAGAACGCTTTAAAATATCACCTTAATCATTATTTATTCCTTTGGTATTTATGGTAATAATGATAATTATGATAAATTCATTTTGTACTAATGTGAGTACTTTTAGAACTCCACGTTAATTTGCAACACCATATTAAAGTGTTATCCAAGAAGGATATTGTGTGCTATTTTTCTAAACATTTGCAAACTCTTTAAAAACAAAGACCTCCTAAAAAAGAAGAAAAAAAAACCTACTTTTTTTTTGTATTTTGTATTTTGTTTGTATTTGATTTAAACCAGTTTCTGCAGAGATTTAAGAGTGATGAACACTGACAAGGTTGAAGGGAATAAGCTGAGGTTTGTGTCACAGAGAATACATACAGAGGAAAAAAATCTTGTACTTTTGAAAGGCATTTGCTTCAATCATTTTTGCTTTCACTTTAGCCAGTGACAACTGCCAAATTAATGCCACTGGAAATTAAAAATTATAAGTTTATTAAGTATACAAAGTGCTGGCTGTTAATGTTGACTGTACCTGATTAAAAGGCTGATTTATAGAGAATGATTCAGTTTGCATATTTATTCTGGTGTACCATCATCACAGTAGTATTTACTAAAGAACATGGTATTATAGATGCATTAGTCCACTATATTAACAGTACGCCAATTACTCGTAAATGAGTAATTTAAACCATAATCCTTCAAACTCCTGAATTTAGCTATGTTGTTTATTTTTCCATTTGAGCTACCTGTTACACTTACATCTGAGCATCCTCCACACAGGTGAAAGGCCACATCTAAAGTAGATATGTGGTTTGCTCTGAATTTTTCAGAGCTTCTTTCAAAATCCTAGCAGGTGTTGAGATCTGCTTTTCACACCTCATCAGCACAGGACTATCGCTCCATATTATTTCCCCTGGCAGCAAAGCTGATGTAAGTGGCTCCAGCATCCTGCCACTCATCTCCCTTCAGAACTGCCTGGTGAGTTTATATTATTTAAAGCACATCCTTTATTTTTGCAGTGTTATTATCAGTGCAGCTGATGGGAAGTCACAAGGGTGGAAATCATCAGCAAGGGGAGAAAAAGCTGCTTAAGTCCACTTTGCTGCCCAGAGAAAATGAAATGACTAGTCTTAAGTTTATGTACCAGTGAAATTCACTGAGGGCTTAAAGTAAATGGGATTTAAGTAGTGCATAGGCTGCTGTGCACAGCTGTTCTCTGCCAGGATAAAACTGGTGAGAATTCATTCAGGTTCAAGAACAATGTCACTATTTTCACAATCTTCTCATTTTCACTTTTTGCAAACACTGGGGTATATGGACTTTATTATGCTAAAATACACATGAAAATCAATGAACAAAATCAAATGAGCTTTGTTAAACTCAAATTCTCTGTTATTCTAGGCTGAGCACAGCTGGAAATCCTTTGAGCTTTGCTGGCTATTCCTCTGGAATAAAGAATGTGTAAACCCCCTCACCATCCGTGAGCCTGTTGCTATGTGCTTTTGATTTCTAGATACTAGCTTCTCTCCTCTGAGCAACAGGCGAACAGGCAGATCTCAATGCAGCTTAAACGATGCCAGCATCACACTGCTGCAAAAGGTACCTTTAAGTTCCCTTTGTTTTCCAACCCTTTTTTCATACACTTCTTCCTTAACCAGCTGCAGTTGAGGATACCTGTCACATTAATGGTATTGTGTGAGGAAGAGGAGACAAGACATGTAGGGAAAAAAAAAAATTAAAATATTGAGATGGAAGATTTCCTGTGAAAAAAAATAATTCCTTTATATCTTACCTGTGCTCAGTGGTAGTAGAATGTTACCCTGTAGAGGAAACCTTTGCATTGACCAGTAAGTACATACTTCAAAAACAACAAAAGCAAAAAGCAAGAAAAACAAAGATTTAACCTGAGTTAGAGAACTGCCCAGAAACAACTGTACAAAAACTTCCTCACAAAATAAAGTGAGCAAAAGATGGTAGGCATTTATTTCTCAAAGGACAGCTCTCCTGAACTGCCCATGTTTCCTACATGTTTATGCTCCAGCTCTACAGCAAAACTTCCAGGAGCTAAGAAAACTTTCTACAAAGCAATGGATAGAAATAAATGGTTTGCAACCTCTGATTTTATCATCAGACCTATCGTAATGACAAAAGACTTTTTTCATGAGCTTCTTAAAGTAACATCACACTATACTGCGCAATAACACCAATATACAAACAATTCTTGGTTTAATTAATATTATTAATAGACTTAAGTGTTTGTTCATAGGTTTTACAGAACCTGACCATAGTTTTGTTTGTTTGTTTGTTTGATACTGGGAAGAAATCAAAAGATTCCTGATCCTCATCATCTGAGGATATTTTCCAAAAGACTAAGTGCAACTCCCTGAATAACTGCATTAAACTAGAATGAATTCAGAACATATTTTCTGATCGCTTCACAAGTTGTATATGTGGTATGAAGTTATATAGAGAGATATATACAATTATTTTCTTTCATTAAAAATACATGTAAAAGGCATGGCAAACAAATGGCGAAGGAGAGAACAAAATTGACTGTAAAAGCAGAAAAATGTTTGTAAATAAAATAATCTCAAAACCTCAATTAATAAAAGTGGCAGGAACTTTAGAACTTTTAAATTTGTTATTTTTCTACAAATATATGATCTTTTCCCAACTCTCAGTATTAGAAAAATATTGTTAGATAAAATTACAACCCAAAGAAACTTCAAATGTAGATTGAGAAAAAAAAAATCACAGTTAAAAAACAAACACATAAACCATTAATTGCCAATATTTTGGTATATTGTGGTATTTGCTTGGTTTATAACATAGCCTTCCAAAGTGAATATGGTAATTACTGATTGTTACAAAAGATCTCTTTTATGTCCTATAATACTAATGAGAATTTTTATTCCCATATTCCTTTCCCACATCTCCACCATTGTTTTACGCTAGTGTTATCTCTGTATTAAGCCTTTTTTCCATCAGTTTCTTTATTCTTAGTGTAGTTTGATAAGATTTACATTGCAGCATCTTTTGCATTTCTATTGTAATTTTTTGTTTGTAAACAAAATTGATTTTACAGTACCTTGCATTTTAATTTAAAATACTAGCAGAGCCTATTAAACTTCAAAAATTTGCTTTGAAAGTATGTTAAAATTAGCATTTGTATTTACCACTTCACTGTGCTGGTAATAATCAGTGGAACGAAATGGTAAACCACAGAAATTCATCTTTTATAGCTGGATAATTCCATCAAGAGGGAACAAAAATAGGCTGTTCTTTTCTTTAATAGACTTTGAAATGCATCCGTCTTACAATATACATCAAGCTTCACCAGTCATATAAAAAAAAATACTTATATTGTTATGATTTGAAACATTACTTTTAAAGACCAAAATGTTACTTACTGGTTTTGCTGCAGTAAATTTAGTGTTTTACTCAGTGGACTGCATGGGAATGCAATTTAAATATTGGCAATGCAAAGAGAAATTTTTAATCGTTAGTTTCCTTTAATCAGATAGATGTTATCACTATAAGATTAGAAGTAGGAGAGATAATCCCATAAAAAATAATGAAGTAGTGCAAATAGATTAAAATTATTTACTTTTCCCTAAACCAGGGGGAAAGGGAAGAAGTGCTTAGGGCCATATTGCACCATATAATAAACAGATATATTACCACAATGCATGGACTTTCTCAAGCAGCACATTATCAGTCACTAAGACTGTGTTTCTGACTGAAGCACTTTCAGCCTAGCAGTGCAATCTTTCAAAGGTTTATACAAACTCAGCATTATGTGCTAGCATCTTTAGAATAATCATATGGCTAAATATTGATTACTGCTCTAGATCCCGTCTTCAAAGTGAGTGCCTTGATATAGACTCATCAGTGAAGTCAGAAGTCAGAGGTGCATCTTCTCTGTTTTTTTTGTTGGGTTTGTTTGGTTTTTTTTCAACTGAAAAATTAGGACATGAAAAGAAATAGGAGTATGAAACGGATGGAGGGCAGAACCAAGACTATCAGCTCTACAGAAAACATACAGAGTTGTGAATCTTGCAATAAAGAGGTACTAAACAACCTCATTCAGCTCCACACTGTCAGCGTAACCACACCAGACTGGGTTAGAGATGGGATTAAATTCTTCAAGATGATTTGCTCAAAGAACCTGCTAATTCGTGATCTCTATGAGTGATTTTTCATATCCAGTTTTAAACTGTAGCTGACTGGTGATCTTACGCAGCGTATGCCATTGTAAACAGTTGTATATGAACATGGCAAAAGATTTAGCATTGAAGTTCACTGCCTCCCAAACCTTGACTTTGAGGAGCCAATTTTTAGCTGAGAAAGAGAAAAAGGAACTGCTTTCTCAGAAAGGCCATAGCATTAGCCTAGTCATTACCCACTTGCAGCTTCAGGAGCCCTGCCAGCTGTTGAAGAACTGGCCGTGAATTTCCACACCTCCCCTGCTGATCCACGCCAAGTGGGGATCTGCTGGGGATTTGACAGATAACAGGTTGGTGACAGCACAAGGCTGTGCTGCAGTATATCTGCTTCCTTTTTTCTGTCCTTTTCTCTTCCTCACTTCCTCTCTCCCCCTACAGAATGCCAGCAGGGCTGTTAAGTGAGCCTTTCAATTCAGTTTGTTCTGATAATTTCTTTGCAAACCTATTCCAGGCACTTGGCTGGTGACAGTCATGAAGTGTTGACTGCAGAATGGTTTAATCTCTAACTGTAGCCCCTCCAGAACTGTTGTTTTTGGAAATGATTTTTAGTAGAACAGATGACTAGGGTAGATAATTGGCCTTTTATGCAAAGTTCTTCTTTATTACACACATCTTAAATATTTGCTCTCAAATATTACATCTAATGCCAAGTCCTCTGTGACACTTCATTGCTGGTGTTCAAGAGAAATACTGCTTTAGCTGAAATCAAATGGAAGCAGATAGGATATGTTGTTTACTTGAGGATGAAAAAAAAGAACCAAACACCAAACTGATTCATTTCCAGCTTGAGAAAGACGTTTTTGGATATTTTTTCTATTTTTATCTCTGAAAGGCAAAGAAACACAGTATATGAAAGCCAATCACAACTTCCTTGGAGACACCAGTATATTTCAGGTACAGAAGACTGAATACTGTTTGGATGGAATGGTTTTCATTACTTTGGAAGTACCAGTCAGCAATACAGGATGGAGACTATACCTGCAGGAAGCCATTTTGGAGTAAATGTGCAGAAAAATGGTCAAAGCCCAGGTCTGAGGGTAAGCAAGATATTTTATGGAGGAGAACCTAGCAAAGTTTTTAGACAGTAGTGGCCAGCCAAGAGCTCAGCTACACTGTGGGACACATTTCAGCTACTGAACTCAGGACTCCTATATATTTTGAACAAGTTAAAACAACATATGGAGGGGCATAATCTTTTTTTTTTTCTTTTTTTTTTTTTAAGTGCTTGAATTTGGTGGCTTTCTATGATGGGGCTACAGAACTGACGGACAGGGGCAAAGCAGTTGATATTGTTTACTTAGACTTGTGTAAAGCGTTGTCCTGCGTAACATCCTTGTGTCTAAATTGTAGAGTCATAAATTTGATGGATGGACTATTTGGTGGATAAGGAATTGGCTGGATGGCTGCATGCAGAGTTGTGATCAACAGTTCAGTGGTCACATGGAGAGTGGTAATGAGTGGTGCTCCTCAGGGCTATTATTGGGACTGATACTGTACAACATCTTTGTCAGCAACATGAACGTGGGCAAGTTTGCTAATAACACCAAGTTGTGTGGTTCACTTGATATGCTGGAGGGAAGGGGTGCCATCCAGAGAGACCTTGACATGCTTGAGAGGTGGGCCAATGCCAACGTCATGAAGCTGGTCAATGAGAAACTGAACATGAGCCTGCGTCAGTGTGTGCTCACAGCCCAGAAAGACAACTTTATCCTGGGGCTGTGTGACCAGCAGGTCAAAGAAGGTGATCCTGCCCCTCTACTCTGCTTTTGTGAGACCCCACTTGGAGCACTGTGTGCAGTTCTGGTGTCCTCAACGTAAGGACATGGAGCTGTTGGAGCATATCAAGAGGAGGGCCAAAAGAATAAGGAACTGCAGCACCTCCCATATGAAGACAGGCTGAGAAAGATGCGGTTGCTCAGAACTTTGTTGGAGTTCTCAGAAGAGAAGGCAGTGTGGAGACCTCATAGCAGCCTTCTAATATCTGAAGAGGCCTGCAGGGGTACAGGAGAAGGACTCTTCATCAGGATATGTAGCAATAGGACAAGGTGAAATGGGCTTTAAATCAGGGGAAGTTCAGGTTAGATAAAAGGAAGAACTTCTTTACTGTGAGTGTGGTAAGGCACTGGAACAGATTGCCCAAAGAAGTGGTAAATGCTCCATCCCTGGTAGTATTCAAGGCCAGGCTGGACAGAGTCTTGGGCCATGCTCTAGGGTGAGGTGTCCCTGCCCATGGCAGGGGGGGTTTGAATTAGATGATCATACAGTCCTTTCCAACCCAAACCATTGTATGATTCTATAATAACTGCATATGGCATAGGAGATGCCAAGTGAATTATATCTGACATATGAGCTTGTTTAATACTACTATGTATGCACAATCAGCTAAATTATTTTTTTAAATTGCTAGTTTTTAATACCTTGTCCAAGCTTCTTAACATTGATCTCTTTATAGGAAAGTAACCATTTCCTTCTTCCCAGAAAATCTGACCCTTACTGAAAAACCCAATTTAGAAGCAGCCAATTATTTCTCAAGTGAAAATGTTTATATTAAAAATGTATTTTTCCTTATGTACTTCACAAATCTGGTGATACTTAGGCAAAAGAATATTTTAAGACAAAAAGATGTATTTACCATAATAAAAAAGCAGTTTGAGATTGTAGCTACTGCCTCAGTATAAAGGCAAAAAAGCCAATGACTTACATGAGAAGCCATAGTTTCTACCAGTATCAACCATCTTCCTAACTAGTACTTTCATATTGAAAAGTTTTTGTGCCTTTTTTAAAAGTTACTTTTTCTTTATTGTAGGATCTTTTCTGTGTAGTTTGCAGCACTTTACTGTTACTATCAAGGGAACTGACTAACTAACAGGAAAACTCTGCACACCTTGTGGATCTTCTATCCATCAATGTTCTACTGGCTCAGAAATTATACACAATCACTGGATTTCTGTTCCTGAAACTCTTTTGCTTTTTGTGACCAATGAAAATATGACTAGTAAACAATTTCATGGGAAATTTATTTGTTAGAAAAATTCCTGCAATGTGTTTTTGATTCATAATATGAAACGTTAATATTTCCAATATGAAATAAGTGGAAAGCATTAGTTGTATTTAATCTAGCATTTTGGAGTGTGTTGTAACTGCTGATACTTAAATTGACTTACAGCTGATGACATTAGAAAGCTACTTAATTCTGATTGCAAAATGAAAGACTTTACAGTCTAATGAATTTTTAATAAAGCTTCTATGTATCATTGTATGGACTTGCTCCTTAATGCATGAGGTGGAGATAACGTTCCTTACATTTCATTTGTTTCCCTGTTTCAGGGAAATGGTAATAAATAATCTGAATATTTGCATTTTCACCTTACTTTCCTAATAATAAGCTATCCTAAACACATAGGACCAAATTCTTTCCTTAGTTAGACCTCTACATTTGGAAAATTGATTCTCATTTCCCAAGTCATACATACAAAATGCTATAGAGTACTAAATATGTAGAGTGGGCTTATCTCAACATTACTTGCCTTAGTGACAGGCGTGTTGTTTTAGTTGTCTCAATTCTTTGCAGTATCAATGAAAAGCTAAATATTGCAAAGAGCGATTAATCTGTTGAATATCTGTTATCTGTAATATACCACTGTTATATACAACTTCTAACTCACTGGTTATGTTTTGAACTATATTAAAAGAGCAGGATATCTATTTCTAGATATTGGAAGTAACAGAGATGAGATAGATAATGTCATCTATGAAAATAGAGAATAAGTAAAGCTTAATAACTTCTCCTTACACAAGCATCCATGGGGAAACAAAGCATAATATGTTGTTTTGTTTGGGACTTCCTAGAAGAGTAGAAGGAAAGGATATTTGATATTTGACTTCATTATTTCTCTGTTCCCTGTTTCAGAAGGTAAAATGCCAAGACTGCTACTGCTGAGAATGCTGGCAGCCACAAGTGTTGAAGTACAAAGCTGTACCTCGGTAACATTCTGTGAGAGATGTCTACGTATTACCCTATCCTGTTGTTTGTGTTATAATGACAAAAAAAGAAAATGCAACGTGTGCTTAATATTTACTTAAAGACGGATAAGTCATAAGAAGAGGTGCTTTGCCCTCACTTGATGATTTCTAGGCCTTTGCATTACTGTTCCAAAACCATTTTAGATGCAAATATACTCAGTGAGCAAAGAAAATTAGTTAAAATGAACATCAATACATGCAATATTAAGATATCAGGCAGTCTACCCGCTTCCCAAGAAGGATGAGACCCTTGTATCCAGCCCACCTGCCCTCCCTGGGCAGCCCGCCAAGTTGGAGGGTGTTCGCCCAACCTACTCAGGGACCCTACGAGCAGTGTTTTAGGCCAAATCCCTTTTAATCAACTATGAAGTTTCCAGAAACTTATATACCATGAAATATATTACTTGTGACAGGATACAGGTTTGAGATAGCCGGTGATAGGGACTGACTGCGGAAACAGATTTAATTTGCAATAACTGATCTGTGGTAATACTAAATAGCTAGCATGATGTTAGTAAGTAAATGCGCATAACACAGAGCTCTTACCCAATAGGTGTCCCTATGGGGGGGAAAAGGGGGATCCAGCCTGTCAACTGATCCCAGACATTTCAATGGAGAGCTCCCATCTCTTTCGACAATTTATACTATTTCTTTCCTTTTAGGTGGAGCTTGAGTTACTCTAGTCATGCATACTCATCAGATTTCACAAGCATAGGAGGAGTTGTTACAATTAGTTCCAAGAACTCATTAATACCATTCCCCTTCCCTTTGTGCCTGTGCACTGCCATCTGGGGTCTTTGGCCGGGGTCTTCTGGATGAAGTAAGAGGTCTTCCTCACTATGCACTTTTTGCCCTTGGCAAGGTTTCCCCAGCTGGCAATCTCGAGTCTCTCAGAAACTAGTTGAAACAAGTTCCTATCAGATAATTATCTTCCTGAGAGAAAGGGTCCCTGATTTTAAACAATGTGTTCTGGTTACCTATTCTATTCCATGTTACAGTTTAACTACCAAAGACAGAACACATCTGTTCCCTATTCTATGTTAAGACAATACACAGTTTAACTAGCAAGACCAGAACCTGTTCCCTATTCTATGTTAAGACAACGCACAGTTTGAAGAAAACTCTTAACTCTTTCCCTGGTCTGTTACTATGATGAGCGAAGTTCAGCTACAGGACAAGATTTCACCATCATTGCTGAGACAGCAGTTGCGATCCACCTATCTTGATGGCAACTACGCGGTTATCTTTATTCCTGATAACAGGGATGAGCCGTGGTACCTCCGTACCACTCTACTCCCCATTCCAAGGATATTGCGCCACACTCGTACAGACCTTGTCTGTTTCCCTGGGAGCAGCGACTGTCAAAGCTGCTCTAATATTACAACCTCTGAACTGAACTTTGCGAAGCCATGTTTCTTCATTTTCCCCAATCTCGGTTATTTTCCTACAATATAGTTGGTTTTTCTTCCCTCCTTTTCGTATCTTGCCCTACTGAATTTTCTCCCTTGTCTGTGTTTCAAGATGCTGGCTGAATGATTGTGAACTCTTGTTTGATAACCCAGAGAATTCTGTTTAATGTTATGGAGTTATTTTTATGAAAGCTTTTTTTTTTTTATGTTAACATCAATCTAATAAAACTGTCTTAAGTGTAACAGAATGATGCAAGATCTCATTTTCTGTTGCTGAGGGAATATAGTAGGAGAAAGTAATAGCTGAAGGCTGTTTTTTTTCCCTCATGTCTGCAGTAAAGGAGATTAGAATAACGTAAAATTACTTAAAGTCAGACATTAGAAAGAAGGCATTAGAGAAAGGCTGGAAAGGCACAGAGGAAGGTTGGGGGAGAAAAACAAGAAAAACACAGAAAGACTTTCCTAGCAATGGAGATGAGGACTGTCCAAGATCAGAAAAAATGAATTAGGAGTTATTCAAAATGGAATACAATAGAATATGCAGTAGAAGATTCTTGCATAACAGAAAATAATGCAGGGCTCATCCCTGTAACCAGAATTACTAGAAAGCTACAACAGGACAGAGTTGCAATTGCCAAACCTTTCATACTACCTCATAAAAACTGAAGATTTAAAGTCTGCTGTGTATGTTTATGCTTATGCTGTACACTATTCCTTCCAAATACCCCTTAAAACCTAGTGTTAGTCATGGATCTGGAAATCTGCTGAAATATGCACAGGATCAGTTAATGGTTGGCATTAATTATGGCTGCTAGGGGCTGCATCTTCAACGAAGAGGTAACAAAAAACTTTTGTGTCTAGAAAGTTCAGAGTTCACCTATTTAGTTTCTTGAGCTTTCAATAAACTTGATAAAATAGATTGGATTTTGGAATGTGAATATAAAGTATCATGGATTTTCATCCTTCAGCTTCACCAAGGTAGTTGGTGGTTGTCACAAAACTGAGTGTTTAGGGTTGCTAAAAGAATCACTCTCAGATATTAACAAAAGTAGTATTAATTGAAATTTAGAAATGTGTGATTCAACAGAATTTGATGGTAAGATTCACTCCATTACATACAAAAAGGTTGTGTCAGAACTGGCAATGATTTATATAAGATTGGGTTAAAGTGGTTTATATATAATTGAACTGAAACAAACAGAAACCGAAAATACAAAAAGAATAAGGGAGACTCTCCTGCTGAGTCACAAGGTTCAGACTACACCCCCTTGCTTTCTAAACTTCTGACAGAGCCTAGGTGCGGCTGGATCTAGTCCCAGTCTCAGACTTGGAAAACAGTTTATAGCTAACGGCATTTAAAACGAAATTGAGGTAGAGGGATCAAAAAAGATAAAAGAAATGCTTCCGTTGTGTCAAGAGGTTCAGATTAGGTCCTCTTCCTTTCTAAATTTCCTCTCAGAGAAGAGCCTAGGTGCAGCTGAATCAAATCTTAGTCTCAGACCTGGACAATAGTTTTATGCTTAATGAAAAAAATGTAAGTATAAAGAAAATTCTCCCTTTGAGTCATGGGGTTTAGACTAGACCCAGTTGCTTTTCAAAATTCTTCTCAGAGAGGAATCTAGGTGAGACTGGAACTAGACTAAAACTCAAACCTGGTCAACGGTATTCATCTAAAGGATTACAGATGTAGTTTAGCATTGTATTGTTAAAATGAATCACTGGATTTCTAACAACACATGATTATTGAACCTGATATATACACACTTACAATTAAGTATCTAAACTAACACAACACACTATGATAGAGATATATAGATGTATATACCTATATACATATACATAAGTTTAAAATTTCCATCTTGTGCAGTGAAGAATAAAAGTATAACACAATACTCACATCAGCTTTCTTCAGCACTCCTCAAAGGGCAAAGGGCTGAATGTCAGTGAGCAGCAGTAACAGCCCAGGCAGATGGCCCCATAACTTCATGAATTGGGAGAGTTTATGGCCTCTAAGAGGCATTCCACTGAGAGGGAGATGACTGGGCCACAGTCTGATGTGTGTCCAGGATGGCTCAAAGGGACTCTGTCTTGAGATGATTTGCTTTAGTCAGTTACAAATTCTCATCCTGGCCTCAGTTCTATGTTAGGTGTTTCAGGTTGTCAGGGAATGATTTACCATCTCAAAAGAAATTATATGATCAGGGAGCATTAGTCTTTCCTGATATCTGTGTGGCCCTTCCCACCTTTGTTAAGCAATTAGCGTTAACAGTGAGGGAATTCCTAGCGATCCAATTCCTTGCATTTGTGCAAAGGCTGGGGCCTAACAGGAATTCTTTGGGAAGCAGAGGGGTCCAGGAGAGAGGGGGGGATGTGTCACCCACAGTGGTTCTCAACAAGATTTTTTTCTGCTGATGAGATTAACAAGCATGGAAATTATGGGAAGGCCAGAAAAGTAGAGGTTGTAATTGATCACATGTTTTGTCATGTTGAGTTCAGTAAACAGCTGTGAGAAGGTTCTCCTAATTTGAAAGTAGAAATTTCTGTTGGAAAACCACAGAAGCTATCGTATCCCTGTAAATTGTTTTGACATATAGTTATAAAAACTGCTATTAGATTGTGACAGTACACACTAACACAAAAAATCAGTTCAAAGATGAAGAGAGATACTTTATTTACTGTTAAAAAAACATCAGAAATTTCAGACAAAACAAAACTTTGCTGATCCAAAGACATCAGATTTGACTTCGATGTTTAAGAGCATGGTTACCTGAGTTTCTTGATTTCTGTCATTGGTCATATCTATCTCTCAAATTTTAATTTTTCTACTTGCATTCTTAAGCTTCATGTGAACTGCAATAAGTCATATTTATTTTATAATTAAGGCTCCAAGCACTTTCTGGACAATCACTTATTTTTCCTTTTAATGTATTTCCAGAAAAAAATGTTACCTGCTCTTTATGGTGACTGTGTGTGCCAAATGCAATATTTTCATGAGTGCTGCTACAGCGCTAGGAGTTTGGGTTTTTTATCCAGAATTTGCACTTTCAAGTTCTGGCTAATGGCTAGTTGTACACACAGCATATGGTTTTCAAAAAGTGCTGACAAAACTCTCCTCCCACTAAAGGAAATAAGTGTGTTACTGCAGACTTCAGCAGAAGCTTTCTAAGGTGAGTCAGAAGACCACAGCAATAGCTAAGGTGCTGTACTTCTTAACAGATGAGACACAATCACTCGACAATGCAAACCCCTTCTCCCCTGCAGAATTACTATATAAATTAGGATTGTGCTTAACGCTGATAAAAATACTGCTCTCAGGGGGTGTTCTAGCATAGGTGAAGTCAAGGTGTTGATATAAGCAGAACTGAATCCTCGCTACATGAAAATCCACTAACGCAGTCCATGCTTCAACATTATAACAATAATGTAATTTTCTTCCTTAAGTAGCTGTAAGTGAAAATTAGAATACCAGTGAAAACAAGTACTATTATTGTTGCCTGTGTGGTTGTAAAGCTGTAGATCTTGTCAGAGAAAGGATGAGCTAGTAAAACTACATGTAAGCATCAAGATCTGTACCTGCATTCCACAATGAACACTGAGAATGGTAGTGGTTGTCTAGAAATAGGGTCTTACAAGCAAAGCACTGCTTTAGTCAATAAATTCTATTTGTTGTTCTGTCCCTTATGAAAAACTGAAAACAATTTAGTGAATCTATGTGTAGAGCTCTTATCTTTTTCTCTGGCTTTTCTAGACATCTCTGTAGCTGCTTAGGCACTACTAATAGACAAAGTCATGTCTGTAAGAACTGCCCAGATAAGGCACTATTGAGAAGTCTATGTTCTCTTTGGCCAGTTGCACTCTGTCCTTTTTCCTACAGAAATCATATCTGCTGCTGCTGTTTCTTCTTTTTCTCCTCTTTGTTTCCCTTTTCCTTCTTCTTGAGTTAAACCTACCTTCTGCTGATAACTACTGTTCTTTTCTCAGTTCAGTTTAAAAGAGCTGCCTTTTTTTACTACGAGTAAGCAGAAAAATACCTCTATATTTCTCAGGGTTTGTGTTCCTTTTATAAAATGATCTCATATTAATAATACATATACGGCTTATTTAAAATATCAACTCATCTAGTGGAGAAAGGAAGCAGCAGCTCCAAACAGTTCCCTAGCTGAAACTGGGAATTAAACTACAGCAATAAACTGCATGAAAATAATTCTCACAGGTCAAAGGGGGTACTCACAAGGCACAGGCTAATCAGGCCTCAGTATCATAACAGAGACACTAATTGCCTGATTTTCAGTGTCGCTGGGCACCTGCACCTCCTACTGAAGTGTACATTACTGGCAGAGAAAAAACATAATAAGAATGTATGGGGTAGTTTTCCTTTAGAATGTAGAATGCAAAGAAAAAATGTACAGCAGCAGATAGTGCTAGCAGAAATAGTTTATTCTCAGTGTACTCTGAGTTCATAAATTTTTTAATTTATTTTTGTAAAAATGTTTAAAATTCATGTTTCATGATCAAGACTATTTGTTGGTACAGTGGGCTCAGTAAAACAATGCTGAAATTAGAGCTAAAACCAATGCAATGTGAGTTATAAGTCATATATGAGAAAATTCCAATCAACCCAGCTCAGATTTTGAAAATGCCCTGAGATAAGCTGCATAAAAATTTCCATGGAAACACAGACAGTTGGCCTTATAACAAGTAATCTGTATGCTGAAATATCAGCATGTTGTTTTTTTTTTTTAATGGACAAATGAATGACAATTATGTTTAGTTTGTGTGCAATAAAATAGAATTGGCCTTGATTCCACAAATAATTTACTTCATATAATTCATCTGTGTTTCCTTTTGTATTATAAACCTCAACTCATTTCCTAGTCATTTCAATGAAGGAATAGTTCAGAAATTTTTACTTTTCATATCTTTTGCAGTGACTGATATTGAAACATAAATATTTAACATTGGTTTATTTTAATTAAAAGCAAACCTATACAATACTTTTATTATTTATGCTGCAAAGTCTGGCTTAGTTTGTTGGACACTTTTGAATATAGATATGTTTCAAAGCAAATGAAAAACAATATTCATTTCAATTACAGTATTTAAACAGTTTTATTGTTGAAATTATAATAAACTAAGAAGTTCTTTAACCACAATTCTGAATTACACTGTATTAATCTACAGAGACCTGAATGATGCCAAAAGTAAGCTGCTGAAGAATATATAAGAAAAAAACCCAACTTAATTTCCAAACATAAAGAACATCAGCTATTTTTTAACCTCTCACACCTGCCTCCTGGTTTGTAACAGTGTATTTGTGCTCTATCTGGAATTGTTAAAATTTGCTTCATTTACATAAATAATTTTATTTGTTAATGCTAATTCTAGGGAAGGGCAAAACACTATTTCTTATATTCGTTATTATGGAGCAACTTCTGGAATTCTTGAAAAAGAAAGAAAAGGAAGGAAAATGAAGGAGAGAGAGATAAAAAGGGAAAAAGGAAAAGGGAAAAAGGGAGAAAGGGAGAAAAGGAGAAAAGGAGAAAGGGAGAAAAGGAGAAAGAGAGAAAGGGAAAAGAGAAAGTAATAGTAGCTTTATACTCCAATCAAATTTGACTATTGTTCATACTCCACAACATGTAGGATCATCTCATAACCCACTACCTGCAGAATGATTCAAATTATATCTGAATGGATACGTTTGCAGAATATTTACTTTTGGTACTCCTAAATTTGCAAATCATAGAGGATTTAGAGGCCTTACATTCTGTCAAATCTACATCCCTCAAAACACTAAAATCTTACAATCAGGGGAAGAAACTAAAGATATTAACAAGGGACAGCTACAGCTGATTAATTCATTCTATGAGTGTGCTTATAACACCCTTGTAAAAGACTTCAAAAATCACATATATCACCCTTGCAAAAAAATGCTGCTGCTTCTTTCCACACAGATAGCTAGGAATGCCTGAGAATTGTGTGTAGCCTGGCTTTGTCCTTTCTGTGCTGCAGAGTTTGCTGGAAATTATCTGCAGTCTTCTTGCAGCTTCTCCCATCCAAGGGCATAAAAGGCCTGTGGAGAAAATGTCTGTATATGCTAGATCACAAAATTTCTCTCAGTATGTTTATTTATTGTTGAAATTTAGATAATTTTGTGAGCAGAGGCTATGAATCTGGTTAGAGAGAATGTGAAAAAACCAGATGTCTGTTGAAAGACAAACATATCAAACAACCTTCTATGAAGATGACCTGAAGCTAACATTTCTCTGAATAAAGTACTCGCTACTAAAAATATACGTTGTCTACTACATTCCATATGCAGAGGGTAGAAATGAAAAAGAACCAGAATTTTTCACAGTGCAAACCCTGCTACAGTTGCTTCTAACTCAAAAATTTCTGCATGCAAACTTACCACTTTGTGGCTAGAAATTCTTTGGAATGATGCCAAATAGCATTAATTTTCAACAGTATGTCAGAATGTATTAGAAAGTCAAAAGAAAATATCTTCTTTTAGAATCAGTATAATAAATAATGCACAAAATAGCTAAAGGTTATGAAGTTGCTGTTCTTGGTTTGGGTGTTTGTGGTTTGGGTTTGTTTGTTTGTTTGGGGTGGGTTTTTTTTGTTTTGGTTTATTTTGTTTTGGTTTGGTTTTATGTTTGAAAATGTAGTCTCCTGTAAAGCAGGAAAAGTCGTTTGGGGGACAAACATTACCAGTTTCACCCTAGCAATAGTCCTGAGGTGGACATACATAACATATTCTTAGTCAAGTAGCCCAGTAACTCATAGGTTTATTTAAGCACATAAGTACTCACATGAGCTATGAGGCTGTAGGACAGGACCTTTCTTTTCTTTTTTTAGAACCATACAGTTTAATGTATTCCAAATATATTCTCATGATGGAACAAAACCAGATTTTCAGAACTTTGCTACCCAGTTTAAAGATTTTTTTCAACCTGAAATACAGAACATCTGTCTTTTTAGGAGACAGCATTGCTGTTTATGGTAAACTAGAAAAAAATTGTGATTTCTCTATCTCTGTTCAGAACCGCCTGCTATTATTTTCTTTCAAGCTTAATTTTTAATTTAATTCTATCACATGATTAATATACAACAAGGACTAATTGCTAAATCTCTTCTGAAGAGAACATATTAGAAAAGAAGTTGGCTGAAGCCATCCAGAACTGGCTTTATGAGTTAATTGTAGAAGAGACCACTCTAAGGGTTCCAGAGGGACTATTTGAGTTTTGTCTGCTAATAGAGCTGTTATTGTTCTGCAGATCATACCGTACAAGGGAACAAGAAAATGAAGGTGAGAGGATCTTAAACTTGATAATTTTTTTCTTTTCCTCACCTACATCTCTGGTCTTTGGAGGCAAGGCAATCCACTGACAAAAAAAAGAGAGGCACTATGAACAATTACTGTAAATTAATATCATGTAACACCTCTATGACCAAAATGTTACATGTTCAACTTTTGAAGAAGCTCACAGTACTATGCAATGTGTTCACTGTAACTGAAGCAGAAAAGCTACTCGACCTCCCATTATTGACTTTAAGTTATCATTAGAATTGGCTTAGCCAGTTTGCATTACTGAACAAGTAACCTGAAAAATCCTTCTTGTAACTGAGACATTCAGAGTGATACTGGTACAAAGCACATTACCCTTACCTGTCCTGGACAAACGGATAATTTTTTGAACTGTCGTGGCTTACAGGACAGTAAATTAGGTTTAAATGGCTTTGCAAGGAAATCTCTGTTACAAGACAGGGAACAGTCTATTACAAATGAATCGTTCTATTGAAATTGAACCGATATCTGTTTATTAGACCTGGTAATGACTGATCAGTGTGATTTTGTAGGCTAACTTCCATTTACTATCTTAATTTCCATTAAAACTTCTGAGCAATATTTTTTTTTTCCCTCAATAGACTAGAAATGTTGTACCTTATGGTTCAGTTTAATCTAACTCAGGATTGTTTTTCTCCAGTGGTTGAATGAAATTTTTGCAGATAACGTCTGCATTAAAACTGCAGTAGTTTTGGGAATCAAGATCAGGAGCCTTGTAAATTTGTGCACCCTTATTGTCAAGCAGGCTCTAAGAATATCACTTTTCTCTGTCTAATTTTCTTGGGGAGTTCAACCCTTCACTCTTTATAGGATCCTGGCTCTCTATAACGTAGTGGTCAGCGGCCACCAGATTGATTTATTTATTTATTTTGTCCCAGAAAGAAAGGAGAAGCAGCTTTCCATTGTGCATTTCTGCTTATTTAATGGCTGTTGCCTGAGCAGAAGAACATCCAGTTTCCATTCTATATGTCTTTAGTATGGCAGAGTTCAAAATACATCTTCTGCATTTGAGATTTCTGAAAAATACCTGACCTTCTGCAGCTTGGGCTGGGAGAGAAATAAAAAATTGGAATGTTAATTTCTTTGTTTCTTGTGAGCAGTTACATTGTGCAGAAAAGATATTTTAGCTACAGACAGCATGTACAAGCAGGACCATAGCTTTTAACTGAATGACCTGTGTTCTGATATTTGCCCCTGGAACTTTCTGTCGTTATTTTAAAAAGCCATCAGATACTATGTTATGCTACATCATCACAGCGTGTAACAGGTACTAATTATTTTTCTAAAAATTCTGTGTAGAGATGCCATTGAAATCTTGTTTTCACAGATGAGAAACTGAGGTTATTAAAAAAAAAAAAAAAAAAGCACAAAAAAACCAAAACCAAAACCAAAACAAAAAACCAAACCAACCAAACAAAAAATTTCTCACAAAAACCAACCCCCAAAAAACATTAACAAAAAACAAACCACAAAAAATGATCAAAAAACCTCTCTTACTAATTTGAAGAAGTACTTGACTTATGGTATAAGTAGTCAGATTCTTCAGGACGGTTTAGGTGTCCTGTATCAAGGTGTATTGCTTGGCACATAAATAAAGAAGAATACATAAATGCTGAGAAAGAACATGTTATTATCATGTCATTGTACAAGACACTCAATTAAAGTTTCACTTCAGTTTTTGAAAATCCAGTTTGAGGAAAAAGTCGAAGCATGTTGCATGTGATTTCACAGAAAAATTACTGGGAACTTTGCCCTCAATACCAACAGAGACAAAATGTCATTGATTTTTCCCAGGATGAAATCTATAGATTGGTTTATAAAACATTACGAGATTTGGACCTTTTTGAAATGCAGGGTAGATTGGCTGTGAGATTGCCACTAATTTACTGTAACAAAGATCTCACTGAAATTTGGAAAAATGCCTTTAAATTTCATCAGTTATTAATACAGCATACCATGCCATCCCTCTCCATCCACACTGCAGAAAGAATTAAGATTGTATTTTAACTGCTGCAGTCTAAAGTAAGCTTAAATGTCAAAATCAATGAATATACCTTTTTTTAACTGAAGTTGCTACAAATTATTACTATTTCCAGTACAGAGTGCATTACAAATAACTTTAGTGTCTAGGCAAATATTTCTTATATGTGAGAAACAGTTTCCTAAAGAAATTTCCCTCAATTTTTGTAAGATGATATGTGCAGTACCAATCTAACCTCTTCTTTCCAGCCTGGCTTTGTCAGAAAGAATTATTGATATTCTTGGAGACTGGCGATATTCACAGAATATTCAGTAGTGTTTACTTTAAAAAATGAAACTGTTCAATCAGAGAAGGTAGGCAGCTAGGACTTTCATCTAAGGCAAAGTCATCTCAATGGGAACTTTCCTGCCGTGCAATGCTCCATATTCTAAATTGTTGCCATGCTGTGCCTGTCTTCTTATTTTTAGGTAACAGATGCAGCTCATTGCTTAGAATACAATTTAAGGATTTTTATAATAGAGGTATGAATTATTAATCTGCCTTTCAGTCGTAACTTTTTGTGTATTGTAGCTTAGTAAATAATGATCAGTAAGAAATCAACAAGCACGCTATAGAATGTTTCCTAAAATCAAACAGGTATGAGAACTGAGTTAGCAGAGAGAGTGCTGAGACAGAGTGCAGGCCTAGTGACCACTGTAAAAATGTGTATTTGCTGCCTCTTAGGAGCAAAGTATTTTGCTGGAAAAAAATATATTCAGTCTGAAAGCCTTCAATATCTCTGTAAAAGTCAGCATCATTCAAGCAGTGTATAATATAATTCTTATGTAGTGTTTCATGTAGAAAAAAACAAAAAAAGAAACTGTCCCCTTCTAACCATTTGAACAGACTTGATTGATTGTGAAAGATTTTAATTTTATATAGTTTATATCATAGAATCAGAACAGTTTGGGTTGGAAGGGTCAATCCAAAAATAAAAACATGAACCTTTTTAAGAACTTCAAATGAGTTTTACTTAGTTTTCAGTCAACATTATTTTTATGGACTATCACAAGCTATCATTATTGTTTATTTTTCTGAATTCATAAAAAATTATCAGTTTAAGGCCTTTTATGAGTTCCAGTTGAAACAAACACAAAGCTTCACATTAACTTCAACAGGCTTTGACTCAAGCCTTGAGAAAGCAAAAGGAGATTCCAAATGTTCCCAAAAATTTTTATCATGAACTTGTGTAAGCAAAATTGCTCTAATTTATTAGTATTACCTACGTGTTGCTAGATCGCTTGTTGGAAACTGTAAAAGACAGATAATCCTTAGCATTACATATGCATAAATATGTGCACACATGTGCATACATGTGCAAATACTGAAGCTGTTGGTGCAGGAACACTGTAAGAGGAAGAACTTCTTTATTATGTAATATCATTAAAAATATATCATTAAAGATATTCTGAAAATGAAAAAAATTAAAGAAAGCCCTAAACAAAATTTTTTAAAAACCCACCACCTTGGAATGAATGATAAAGAAATATTGTTGGATTTGTTTGATGCCACAGGTCAATTACAAAAATGAGGTGAAAGAAATACAATTTGTCAAAAAGGTTTTTTAAGCGTCTTAGGTTTTGTTATAAAATAAACATAGCTGGCTGTATTTTTTATCTAACCATATTAGCTAACATAGCTTAAGGCTAATGTTTACTGTCTGTTTCACAGCACTTCAAACTCCAGAATTCACCATGATGTTATTTTGTCATTTGAAATACTCTATTGTCCGCAATGGGTAAGATCAACCTAAAAAACAAATAAAAATTTTAATTGACCTTACTGTGAGTCAAAGCAAAGTACTTGTCCCACTAGTTTAGTTGCTGAGCATATTATCAGTATTTTTTATATTGTATAGAATTCTATAATATTCTTTAATAATGTTTATGCACATAGTAACATCATTTCATGATATTTTTCTAGAATCTGATATTAACATAGGCTGATACACAATGCATCTTTTGTGCAATTAAATGAACACAGCACAACTCGAAAGCATGGTGCTCTAACTTTAGTAAACAACATTTTTATAAAGGTCATGGTCAAAATTTTAAAATATTGACCATGAGGCTTAATTGTATGCTGATTTCTGATTGAGACTAGCTGGTGACCAATGAATTAATTTTCACTTCTGCTGTATGCTTAACATCACATGGGGATCAAAATCATTAAGAAATTAACAAAATGAAAATTGGGGCATTTAACTGAGTTTTATTGAAAACAGGTTTTGAGCACATATGGAAAGAATTTATAAACTTCAGTTTTCTGTACCAACAGGACAAGAATAATCCTGGTGACCAGATATCATGGCAGAACTACAGGTTTATAATTAAGGCTTATAACATGTTGCTTATAAAACACTGAGCAGAAGTGGCACTATAGTCCTTAAAACTTCTGGCTTTCTGCTAATGTTACAATATTGGTAGTGTTGAAAAAAGATAAGAAGACCCTGAAAATATTTAATATTTAAGGAACTTAAGCTCATATGTATCCTAATAACAAATGAATACCTGTTCTTAGAATTCTGTCTGAGGCAAGGGCATTTCAAAGTTGTTTTGCATTTTACCCATTTCACACCAAATGCGTCTGATAATCTTTTCTATTATTTGGGGTAAGGAGTGCTTGAATACTCCCATAAGTTTAGAATTCAAATGTGCATGTGTGAGTTTGGATACAAAGTCTGCGTAAAATCCCCTCAGGGTGTTTATATGAATTTCACTTCAGAGCAAGGTATGGATTTTCTGCATGACACTTTTATACTTCATCTTGCAAATCTTTACCAGCAAATTTAATACCCTCATTAAGCACTAATGGCAGCAAACTCTGGGTATAGAAGGAACTAACCTAATGTAATGATCATGGCAGAAGGCACACTGAAAGCCTTGAAATCGCCTTCTTCCATACTTAGTATTTTCTCAAGCTTCAGGTTTGTTCTTAGGAGAGGATGATCCCAGCTTTTTAACATTTACAGATCTGTGAAGCATAGCAGTACTCTGCCTTCACCAGTTTCCTTTGCCAGATTATACCACTTGCTTTGTTGTAAACTGCATGAAGTCTAGGCAGAGCTGCTCTTCTCAGTTCTTTGTAGTGCAAGATTGCTTTTGTGTAAGAGCAATCCACCACCACCATCTGAATCTTCAGCTGGCCACTGTCTCAACTTTCTTTTGTGACCATGAAGTGCTCTAAAATAGATTTAATGAATAGCAATAACTCACAGAACTTCTCTCATTATTCATAAAGTCACTGTTTTCATACAGATGCCACAAGCAGTTTGAGACTTAGTAAAAGAAAGATGCTTGACTGTCCTTTATGCCATAGAACTAATTCCTTGTTGGGCTGCTGAGAATCTGGTAAGTAATGCCCTTATGCTAAAGTTTCCATTAAGAGCCATCTTCATTTAAAAAATCACAGCAAGCAACAGCAGCAATGCAGACTTCCTTCTGGTAAAGCATCAACTTTGCAAGCTCACAAAAACAAGCTAAAAATATGGCAGCATCTGTCTTATCCGGACTTGTGTTTCAATAAAGTTTAGTATTTGTCATGAAACACAGAAATTCCTAACCACATGAAAGAGCACTAAGACCTTTCTCATAAAAAACTAATAGTTACCTTCAGCTCAGAACAATTTATCTATTGAACTACCAGCATTAAAAAGAAAGAAAAAAATCCAATTTTCCTTAATAGTCTCCTTCACTGGAATCATTACCTTTTAGCCTTATCAAGATTCTCTGCAAGATTTTTGGATTTTGCACAGGGATGTGACAATAGAATTTCCCCAACTAGATATTTCATTTAAAATATACATGAAATATAAACAAAAATTGTATTAAAAGCTACATTGTAAAAGGTATAAAATGATGCAGAGAAGCTTCTCATTACTAATGCCTTCAACAGACCATAGATGGAAAAAGTGGCAGCCTTTGTTCCTGATGAATACCTACTCTGCTCCTTCCCTTTCCTCTGAGAAAAACTTAGCTCTCAGAATGAATAGACCAGGCAACCAAGCACCTACCAAATATTGCTTTTTTAGATCAGCTTTTTTCCTTTCTTAATTGTCCGCAATATTTCACCTATCAATACCCTGAATTTCCGCAGAGATAAAAAGAAACAATCTAGACAGTATCCTCTCTCTGCAGTAAAAATAGTAACCACACTATGCCATTAGAGCAGCCAGAGCTCTATTTATTCATTTCACACTTGGTTTCTGGAGGATACTGGTTTGTTTCTGTCCCTGGAGGAAGTACCCGGTATGAGGTTTGAAACGTCAAGGATAATTAAGACAAACTGTGCTTTTTTACCCCAACAAAGGAAATATATCTCTTAAAATAACTCCCTACTGAAATCTCTGAACAAAAAACAGCCCAGCACTGTTGAGGCAGCTTACAATGCTAAATCAATTGTCAGCATTAGCAAGGCTCTGAACTGGAGCATCTTACAGTTTCATTGCAATTCAGCAGCTACCGTGCTACCAGCAGGTACAAGTACAGATAGAATGCTGAATAGTCAGATATGAAAGCACCAGTACGGGGATCAAATAAAAAAACATACAGCAAAGATGTTTATGCCTCAGAAACTGAAAGTGTAATTACTGTAAGGCCAAAGTTTAGAGCTCAGAGGCATTCAATATAATTTCTCATTCAGCCATTTTAGCGTCAGTAGTCTTTAAGCATTGTTGGAGTTCATGTCCACTTAAGAATTGTGCAAATTATTGTCTTCTCTACAGCCAGTTCCCCACTGTACCATAAAAATATCTCTAAGAAACGCTGAGCAAAACTCTCTGCCAAAGTGAAGTGGTATCAGACCTTGGCTTCATCTCTGTCCATCGTTTTAAGACAGAAAGGTAACAAATAATTATTTGGATTAGCATAGTTGCTTATTAATCCATCTTTAGGACAATAAACAAGCTCAGATGTCTACTTTTTTTTTTTTTTTTTTTTTTTTTAACCTTAAAAAGATTCCAGTCACACTGGGTTAATATGTTGATTTCAATCTGGCAACTCTCAGTTCTACAGGAATACATCTTGTATTCCAGGTTTTGTAGTCTTCTTCTTGGAATTACCAATGCAACATTAATCCCTTTACAAACCTTTTGACAGTAGAAACAGTGTCTACCTCTAGTTTTCTAGGTATTTTTTCTTAATTCTTAAATATAAAATGTATTAAACATTGGAATAAGCTGCCCAGAGAGGTCTGTGGAGTCTTCTTCCCTGGAGGTATTCAAGAGCCACTGGACAAATCCAAAGCAATGTGCTCAAGGTGCCCCTGCTCTAGCATGGAGGTTGGACTAGATGACTTCCAGTTGCCCCTTCCAACCTCAACCATTCTATGATTCTGTGATTTTCTTGAGCTAATAGGTTATGTAGTTTACTTTTCCTTCTTTTTTTTTTTTTATATATATATGTTTTAGCCTTTTATATATATATATAGTCAGGGTGAAGAGGGTTTTTTTCTCTGACACCTGCTTTTTGACTAATGCCACGCAATATGGTTGGAACTAGATGGCATTTAAGGTTCCTTCCAATCCTAACCATTCCATGATTTCATGATTCTATGATAAAGATGTAAGGATACATTGATGATGTGGGCACAGTGTTTTGTAAAAATAACTTTTCTGTGACAGAATGCAATTTTTAATAACATGAAACACCTGAAGACCTAACACGGACATTAAATCCCTGTAGTCGGATCCCAGCTAAATGAGAATTTTGAGGACTTTTGCGGTTGGGAGTCTAATATCACATGGGGTAACTCAGCCTGCCAGTGGATTTGGTCCCCAATAGTTTTGCACATGATGTCTCCAATCCTAAAGCTATAGCCTTGTAACAGTTGCTAGCACCACAAGTTTGCTGTGAAGAGAGCGAAAAAACATACTAGTACCATGGTAGCAAGGATTACCTTAGGTAGTGATGGTATTTGAAACTATCTTAAGTGCTTTTCAGGCTTCATAGTGTTTACCTACTTTCCTCAACAGAAGCACTTCCAAGTCATGTCATGTTTAAGAAATTAAAATCATGACAGCTCTACTAATTCTTATTAATGTTTCACCTTGAAATATGCAGAATGCCATTAGTATGTAGAATGGAACACATGCGCATACTGCTGTAGCTGTTCTTGGATGGGTCAGATATGACTGAGTGCTGGGGGTGTGCGAAAAGAGGAAAAGCACATAAAATTTACAAGTGTTTCTTTCATGTCTGACTGTATTAATTTTTGTGGTATCTACAAATGGTGCTGGAAAGAGGAATAATCTGGAATTTGATTCTGAATGAAGAACAGCAATACTTGTCTAAGCTGTAAAGTCTGGCTTTAGTGTTTATGTCATTCTTAGCAATAAATAACCTTTCCAGCAATATGAAGAAGGAAAGCATTAGTACAGTCCTGGGAATTGTAAGTCGTAAAGCCATGGCAAGGTCTTTCTCCCACCTGCTGAATACAACACACAGTTATCAGCTGTGAACAGAAAGATTAAAAAAAATACCTAAAAGAAGTCAAGAAAAGAAAGTTGGTTATGTAGGGACACCTTTACAGAGCAAAACCTTGTCTGATGTTGCCTTATACAGAGAAATACCCAATTCTAAAACACAAGAGCTAGTGAACAAACAGCATCTTTGGACCAGATATTTGCAAGCCGCAGCTAAAGACATCAAACAACCTGTACCTGGTACTGATAGAAAGAATACTAATAATGACTTGGTGTGACAGCCTCAGGTCAGTTGATGATTCTTGGCATTAACCAAAGAAATCAATTAACCTGTCTGCTGGAAAAATAAATTGAAACAACAAAGCTGACAAGGTTTAGGCTTGTATTAGAGTGAGTGTGACTGTGAGGAATTAAAACTAGCCATATACAAAACAATGTCCAATACTCAGGTTATATCAGTGGCCACAGATTTAAGGACAGAATTTATTATTTCTGACAGAGAAAGGAAAAAAGAAATAATAAAAGAAAGGACTAATTGACATATAACTGTATTATCCAGAATGGTCACAATCCAGGTACTGGTCGCATAGTATTGCCCTTTGAGGAGTGCAAGAGGAGGCAAATAGTGATTCAGATAGAGAGATGCCAATGTGGGAAAGACAACAATTCTTTGAAATTTTCAGGCTTACCTTGCAAGCTCCAGACGGATTCAGATGAAGCTAGAAATGCACCAGTGCTTAATGGATAATTCCAGCATACCACTGTTCTCTTAGCCAATGTATACTCTTTAATGTTTTGGCAGCTCACAGTGGCTCTTCCTGGCAAGTCTTGTTTCATATAAATCAGCCTTGAAAAATACTTATGAAAGTTTACCTGCCAATGTACAAAATGTTTTCTTTCTGGTATTATCATAACTTGTGAATACAGATAGTCTGACGCTGGCACTGGAACAATTTATCCCTGCAGAAAACATTGCCCCAAATTTAGTCCACAACAAAAATCTCATTAGAAGTAAGTTATGGCTGAAATTATCCATCCCTTATCTGAGAATAAACTATGTAGATGTTGCCATTATCCTGAAATCAAATATTGTAAAAACAATACAGCTGCATTTAAAACTAAAGTTAAAACAACCTATTGTAAGAGATGCAGTTATGACAGCCAAACAATAGTAATTTTGCTGTACAATCATTGCAGAGCTTTTTAATCAATTATTTATGTATTTGGGGGTTCAAATTAAATGAAAACATTTTTTGACCCATTCTGCTGTATTACATACAATCAGAGATATTTTTCATACCAAAGTCTTCTTGTGCAGGAAAAACTCATCAATTTAAATTATGAAAAATCCATCCTCAGGGTCATTATTTCAAAATAGTTTGAATAGGGCAGCCAAACTTTTTTTAAGAGTTTTCAAGTGTCATTGTATTTCACAGGCTTTTCATGAGCAGTTCTGTCTATATCAAAACAGTTTGTCTTCTAAAAGAGTGTCTAAGGGCAAAGGTTCGGTACTTAATGACCTGTAATTTCTTTTATGTAATGAGGAAAACGAATATATGGTTTAGTTCAAAGCCTGATTGTAGTTTCATGGTGTTGATGGTCTTTGTCATTTAATCAAGTGAACAAAGAATGGAAAAGTATATGCATCTTCTGAAGCCAAAGAGAATTCACTGAAAGAGTAGAGGACAACTAAATACTTTGCAGATGTCAGCTATAAAAAAACCCAGCATGTCTTGACTTTCTATTTGGGGACACAATTAAGGCACCCAGCAAAATTTTTCTCAACTTTAGTATAGTTCTTATCATTGGCAAGCTAATACTAACAGCAATTTATTATCTGCTTTACATGTTCTACCTGCACTAGTTTACACATTTCTTATTAGGAAAAATGAGGCATGTCATTTGTGAACAGACAGAATGTCTTCAGAAGAAACATAATCATGCCATCCGAAAAACAATAGCCAAATGTCTCATGCCAGAAAAAAAAAAAAAGTAGAAAAAACAATTCTATTGAAGATTAGAGATGATTTGTATGCTGAAAAGGTTAGATATGAGCTGCTGACCACGTCCATTAGATGTTGTCTTATATCTGGAGGTCTATAAGGGAGGAAAACAACCTGTTAAAGTGAACATTTCCTCTTTTGCATCTTCAAATGCATTTCTAATGAATGTCCATACCCTTTTCAGAAACATTATGATTGGCTTTGTCATAAGCAGGTGGTATAAAACTGAGATGAAATCAGACACTAGTACAGCATTCTGAATTTATTTTGGATTCAAATGGTCTTTAGGATGTGCGAATCATTAAAGTGCCAATCTATGCTTGAGGAGTGTAAGGCTCGCTTCAATATTTTATAGGAGGGATTTTGATCTATGATTTATCAGTCAACAGACAGCACTAAGGGCAAGATGTTTTTTTTTTTTTTATTTGGAATCAATTATCCTCTTGGTAGATAGTGGGGTTTTTTTCTTTTCATTTCCATTTCTGCAATTGAAGAAAAGTTTGGTATATGCCTGTCAAGTTGAGTGACCAGCCATATAAGTAATATAAAATGCAGGTTTTCATCTGAACTGAATATAATATTTTTAGGGCATGAATAGTTGGACATAACACTGTATTTTTTATTTGTAGGTACTGTTCCAACCTGTCACATACCTGACTTTCTCTGTTTTCCTCTCCTATGCCATTTAACGCTGCTTTTCTTTTTCTTCTTTTCTGATACATATAGATTGCATAGACAAGAATTTGACAAGCCAAACAATTTTCCCATTCTTGTTATTTGCATCTTGAAATGTATAACAAATCATTGTGGTCAGTATATACTTTAGCTTCTTCAGCTATCTCTGACTGGAAAGCATTAGGAGAGATGAGGAGTGCTACAATCTCTACTTGCTTGAGAAAGCAAATAATCTGAAAAAGCAATATGTGAGTTTCAGATTTTATAACAAGCCTCACTATTATTTTTTTTTCAGAACAATTCAACAAAAGAAAGTGTTAGCAAGCATATAATGTTGCTTCTTAGCTGAGCACCTGTAGTTCTGAGATAGCTTTACATGACTTTCAAATTTTGCAAGGAGCTGTGCCTGCTGGAAAAACATTTTACACATCAGTGTGACTCAAAAATTCTAACTCACCCACAGAATTGTGCTGGAGACATTTCTTTTGGGGCATTCAGATGAATATATCCACCTTTTGCACATGTAGTTGCTAAGGGCTTTCTGGGAATTCTTTGGTGTTGGAGTACCTAAATGTCCTATATTCTGACTAGAAGCAAAGATCTTGATGAGGGTTCGCAGGAGCACTTTTGCAAAAGTCCTTTTAGGAGTAGAAATATCATTCTGTTCTCTTAGGTTCAAATTGCCTAGAAGAGAAAGAAAATAAAAAAACCAAAGGACAAACAAGTTGTTAATCCTGTAAGAGAACATATGAGAACTAGGAGCATGCTCTCAGTGTGTTTCACAAACTTTTATCAACTTCTAATAGCACTCCATCTTTCCAGGTTGTTCTCAGTAAACACAGGAAGAGATTATGATCTCCTAAAGACTACTAACTCTAAAATCCGGCAGACAGCTGCAATCATGAAATAAACAGGTTGCATCATTAAAAAATTTGCTGCAGCTTGAGATGTGATGTGAGACTCTGCAGTGATACTGAGTTAATTCAGTTTAAACTGATATTGGGTTGACAACCTACCTTGTGTATATACAGCCCAAAGCACCAGACATACTAAAATAATTCTGTTCCTTTGGATTATGCAGGCAATGCAAGGATCATAGAATCCACTAATGTGTCCAAAAATCCCATCTGAAGCAATGAAGTCCAAAGTGAACTGAAATTTAATTTCCCATTCATCTATTGTACTTTCTGTAGTATTCCTGAGAAGAAGTCTGTACCAGGAGCTGATTCCCCTGGTTGATGGTTGTCTGGGTCTGCATGCAACTGACAGATTTTTTAAGATTGTGCAATTTTATAAAGACACAGAACTGTGTGTGACATGGGGGCACATACCTGTCATCAGAAATTATTTAAACGTAAAGTGAGAGGAAGCATGATAGTTTTGTGAACAGAATTCCATGGAACATATTCTTAAAATTTTCATGAAGCCCAGATGTGTATTTACATGTATGCAATTTATCATGTGCTTGCATCATAGAAGATGTCAGGAAATTAGGCTTAGTCTTTAGAAATACTATTAGAAAATTCTGCTGAATTTTCACAAGATCTTGAATATGAAACTGAATATGTAGAAGTCTGGAGCTGCATTAGATAACTCATATCTTCCTAGCTGAAGGTACCAATAAACCACATCCTACAATATATTCTCATATGTCTTTCATTTTGCCAGCACCATATCTGACATAGCTGATACTTTACTTATGTGTATGTAGGAAAGAAAAATAAAGGGGTATTATAAAGAAAATTACCCTCACTTTCATACCCAAAACACACATTTGCAATGAATCTTTCCCTCTGGGCTGAAGTTACACTATGGCTGCAAAGATTTCTAGCACTGCTCTCTAGAGCCTGAGGGGGATTCTAGCACAGCACCTGCTCCTCTCTTTGATTAAGTATAACCAGCAGTTCCCATGCCTTTAGGCTGCATCTTTCTGATTGCCACAGTACACCTGGAAATGCCTTGGTAAGAGATGATGCTTGTGCTTGGGAGTTCAGTTAGTTTTCTCACCCACAGCTTGATCATCCTTAACAGCTTCATTCTTTTAATGGTTTGTTGCGCTTTCATATCTTCAATTTTTTTCTCATTGAGTTATGCTATAACTTTGCAATGCTGTTTATCTTCTTCAATATCAGTATTTCAGTCAGTTCTGTAAAACATGGAGTAGGAAAAGGTAAAATGTAGGAATGTGCTTCACTTTATTCAAAAAGGATTAAACTGCTTCTGAATTTGTGACCTAGAGCCATGAGTCTCTTAACTGCTCTTTAAGGCTTTTTATCTTGAATAAAAAGAGGTCTGTACCTCTAGAAAAGATTTTAATGACTTGCAGAGGATAAACCTGCAGCTGTCTACATTCTACAGGCTTCTGGGTTTGAATGATGGTGCTCAGGTGGATATTAAGTTAGGTGGTAGAAAGCAACTTGTGTTACTGCACACACTTTTGTGAGAGGCACGTATTTTCTTTCCACTAACAATCTTGTTGACAGCGGCTGCTTTTTTCATGGATAGTGAAAATAATTTTGAACAAATAACATACCAGAATGGGTTTTTTTACCTTTTTTCTCTTTTCAGCAATGAACTGTGAACTTCGTGAATAATTTTTTTCTCTTTCATGCAGAAATGGATATTCATTTCTGTATGTTGTTGATGAAAAAAATGCAGTGGCTTCTCAAGATTCAGAAATTCTGCTTGGATCCAGTTGATAAGTTGTTGATGATGGAATGTGCAACTGGATTTACATTTCCAGGTACAAATAAATGATCTTGAGGGAGATATACCAACTGCAGCTCCTTTTCACAGCTCTAATGAAACAAACGTGAAGTATGGTTTGAAAGGCTAGGTAATAATAGCTAATAGCTGGTTTAGCAAAATAGAAAATTAGCAAACGATTTGGCTTACATGTCTGAAGATCTTTCTGAAAAGCCCATCTCATCTTCCTCAAGCTCTCTCTTTCGGTATAACAAATAATAGGTCTAAAAAAAAAATTGGTCTAACCTTTCTCTGCAAACCTTTCCTCATTTAAGGTCACTCAGACCATCATAGCTATAACTACAACACTACTGCAAAACCAAGGTAGATATGAACTTCATTTCATTTTCTTGTTAACCAGATGCTCATGGAACGATACCGTTCCATGAATGCAGAATACAAAATATCCCTATTCTGGTGAATTACACCCATTTACCATGATTTTACTTCAGTTTTTGTATATTCAAATGAGAAGTTGTTCTGACAACAGACTTATTCACTATGGTATATGGGGAGAAATGAAAGCACACAAGGGGAATTGATTTAAGCATGACAATGATGTTAAAACTTCTTTAAACTTTTTCGCAACTTTATTTTGCTCATAGCACTTGAGAAAAAAAAACACTTTTCTAGTTTCAAAAGTGCCTTAGGCACTGCTTGGAAATGAAGCTCATACTTCAAGAGAGGCTAATGTGGTGTTAAAATGATAAGCTACAAAAAAACATTGATTACTCCATACCTACGCAACTTATTTCTTGTTACAAACATCATTTTATTTGAAGATAGAATTTAGTCCTGGACAACATGAATCCTGCAAACGTTCTTAAGGCCCATCCTGCAAACATTTATTAGTAGGTTATGTACTTGTTGCCATGAATAATCTATTACCCTCTGCGTAGTGAGCATAATGCCAAGCAGTAAGTGCTTATAAAAAATCAACCTACTGGCTGTAATTCATAAGTAGTCTCATTGACCTGAGTAAGCACATGCATAAATGTTTGCAGGGTTACACTTAAACATTGTTGTCTGTAAGTAATCAGATTGTGTGCACTTTTAGTACTCAAGGTAAATATCAATGAAACATAGCAAAAATATAGTTGTCTTTGTGTTCATATTGTCCTTAAAATTTTATTGGCATAAATGTTTTAGCCTATTCCCTTGCAAACCTTTACTAAATGCAAACCACAATATGTTGCGAAGTTCAACATCTCCAATACATTTTCAAATTTTTTTTTTTGTTTTATATATGTAAGTACCATTTTATGTGCCACAAAGTAAAAACCTGCTGTGCCCTCTATCTTTATCTGTAGGCAGAAATATGGTACATAACATTTGAATACTTTCATAATAAACTCTTAAATAATGTTATGTGTGCTTGCCCAGATACTTCAGCCACAAATAAGCTATCTCCTTCAAATAAACAAGTGGTGTCTATAATGGCTACTTGGGGACATCTACGCTTAATGACTGTAAAAATTATGTCTCAGCTGTTATTTTATAGTTTCAGGAAACATAAAACCACAAAACCACTTAAGAGCAACCAGTCATGTTAAAAACCCAAGTTATTCTAAAAGCAGTCATGCTATAACCAATATTTTACAAAGCACAATTAGTGGACAGAAGTAGTACTTGAGAAAATACTATGTAATCAAAACAAGATAAACATGAGGAAAAAGTTATTATAAAACTGTATCTGACTGCTTAGAGTGCTATTAAATACAGAAAATATCCTTTTCTAAAGTATGAATTATCAACAGATTGAAAGTGAAAATAAGGACAGAAATATTGCGTGCTTAGAATTTTATATATTCTTTTTCCAGAATGCACAGTAATCATACTCTTGCAAAATCAGGCTGCAGAATGTGGGCGTGTCTTTTTTTGCACAACGAAGTTCAAAGTCTATGATGTTTTCGCAAACCTTGAACGCAAGATTTTTTAATTTAGACAATTGTTCTCTGCAGAGATTCAGCTATGCTTTTTTTTTGCACAGTTCTATGAAGTTTTACATTCACATCCTGTTGTGATTCAGCTGAGTTTCAAGTGAAAACTCAGATGGACCCCAAATCCCAAGATAACACCAGTGAGAAACTCTTGAGGTTTAGTGGGTATCACAATTTAAGACCAAACTAAGAATGAGGAGACTAAATAGACTCAGATATCAAAGCACTTATACTGCACACAGTTATGCACAATTTTAGGCATTACACAGCTTTCCTGCTCTGTGGGATAGACGGCACCATCCTGGCAAAAGATGGTCAGCTGCGTGTGACAGCAGCCAATATGTACTGCCTGTTATCCACCTCTTGAGCACAACCTTGGTCTTATGTCTTCTGGAGAGAAAAAAAATTTCTTTTGGAACTCCTCATAAAGAATTAAATGGGCCCAGAAGAAACCCAGAAGAAAAGCTAGGAAATACTGGATTCTGCCTCTGAGTTTAGCAGTAGACTTTACACTGGGAAGGGAATACTTGGAGCTTTTATTGTGGCGTGTGGAAAGTAACCAAGAGAACATAGTCTTTCACAGGATTTTTTTGCCCAAAACATGAAGCCAAGTTCAATGTTACATCATTAGTGTTCTGACACTTTCTGTCCTGTTATCGGTCCTTGTCTGTCCAATTACTCTGTCTTGTGACTGACAGTCATCTGTTGCTGCTAATCTTTTCCCATTAAGTGACAGCTTTGGAAGGTGCTCTGAGAAAGCTAATGGGTGACGTCGCTGCAGCTTACAACTGCAGCAGAGAAGGAGGTGCTGATCTCCTCACTCTGGTAACCAGCAACAGGATTCAAGGAAATGAAAGGAAGCTGCATGAGGGGAAGTTCAGGTTGGACATTAGAAGAGGTTCTTCACTGAAAGGGTGGTTGGTCACTGGACACACGCTTCCCAGGAATGTGGTTACAGCACCAAGCCTGTCAGATATCAAGGAGTGTCTAAACAACGTTCCTAGTCATATGGTTTAGTTTTAGGTACTCTTGGGAATGGCAAGGAGTTGGATTTGGTGATCCTTATAGGTCTCTTCCAACTTGCGATATTCTATGATTTTATGAACTCCACCATATACTTGAATTTTCATGTAATCTATCTTTCAAGGTTTAATCCTTCTCTTAATCCCTCATGTATCTATTAGTTTTTCAACACTTCTTTTCTTAATCTCACACAGATGTCACTTTTATGAAGATGGTGGAAGGATTTAAATTCCCTTCACTGCTCTGTATATAAAGGTTTCACCTAATAAACTTAATCTCATCACTTCTTCTTTTACCTATTTTTCTATTAGCATAATTTGGATTGCTTTCATAACACTAAAACAAAATTGGTACTTCATGCCTTTAGATGCCATGCTAACCATGAGTTAGAGAAGCAAGTAACGGGATCATCAAAGGACTTGGATTGCTTATCTGACTGACAGGAATATTTTATTAAAGAGTTTCACCATCAGAGATGAAAAAAAAAAAAAATAATTATGCATGATTTCAGAAAGGCAGCAGATTTTCTCCATATAAACAATTTTAACATAATGGGCTCTGTGATTCTTGAAGTCATTGCAGGTTTAGAAGTGCTAAATGCTAGTTAAATAATTCATCTAGAATTTTCTTTTTTCCCCTGTAGATACATAGAAATGGACAGTATTTTTCCTCCAGTAGCCAAGTATAGGTCCCATGAATATGTTTGTGCTATTAAAAGCTGATGACTGAAAATAACCTAAAAGTTGAACTGAATGTTTCAGTATTTATGAAAATATAAGTGTGAAAAGTACATATAAGACATAATCATTCTAATAACCTCAATTTTTAATATCTCTATTTGTGCTGGTACTAAATATTTAATGTGCACCTAAAGCTTTGAAACTGGTATAAAATATTTATAAATATATTTTAAATTATACGAATACTTTTAAACATATATTATGTCATTAAATACTGTGAAGTTCTTAATCACACATACACCGTATGTGCTTTATATTGTACAAATATTTTTTATACTCTACAAATACTCTAATGTTCTTTGTATAGATTCTCCACCTGCATTCTCTTATTTAATAATTTTAAATGCACTGGTTTAGCTTTAGCAATATGATAAGGATGGTAGATTTACTGAGAGACACATGAATTCCTTCAGAGTGCTTTTTTTTAATGCCTGTTGCAATAGTGTTATGTAGCATGCATCACATGGATGCTTTTGAGAAGAATGACAGCATATCACTTCTTCTCCAAATGTTTCAGAACTCTTTCAGCAAACTAACCATCCAAGGTTTTCAGCAACTAGCAGAAATCCAGCCCTTCAGATAACATTTAACTTGCCTCAGCTGCCACCAAATAAGGAATCAATAGCTTATATGTAGTCAGCATATGAGAAGTTTATTCATTGGATTTTTCTGAGGTTCTCACTTCAAAAGAATAATTTCCTTATGTGTTCAGCACAGTCAATTAAGAATGCATATGCCGTTCTTTCTTCCTGTCTGTTTGGATCTCTCCTTAACAGAAACCAAATTTTATTTTAGCTAAATAAAAATTCTTCAATCCACAGGATATTTGGGGTAATCTCATCTTCTCTTCATAAAAATTTTAAGCCCATCACTCTGGAACTAGAATTTTTATATGGAACATGTCCTTAATCAATAAATATTATTAAAATTAGTAAGACTGGTAGGATTTTCCCACATCCTATGAATCACAAGTTCCTAACCCAGCCTTTACAATTAACAGTCTACTTGATCTTGCAGACTATGCGGAGCTGCCCTTCATTCTTCCCACTTAAGATCTCATGTCATTGCTTTGAGATGGCAAATATCTGTGGGATAAATATACTAATGCTTGTATGCAAGAACCCTCTCCTACACAGCTTAAATAATACATAACGTCTTTCATAAACCAAATTCCGTAGTTACTGCAAATTACATCTGGATGTTCCTGAGCTGAATTACTCTACCTTGTGTTCTGTTTAAAGACAGAGACAGGATATTAGATGTGAAAACCTGGTGTCCTCCTCATTCTTCTCTTAAGACAAATTAAATAAAATCACATGGGTTAGAAATGCGGGAGTGGACTACAACAGCAATAAAATGTTTACAGCATCCTTGGGATATTAACAGCCATTCACTGGAAAAGTTCATAGCTTAAACTGAAATAAATCATTGCAGAATCAATACTTAGTTTAATACAAAAAGGAGGAAGGAAAGTTTATTATCAGTATTTTAAAGATGGAAACCAGAGATAGTGATTTAATGCCTTTATTGTCTTAGTAACTTTTTATCCTCTTTCCTCTTTCTTCCTTCTTTCATCTGTTCCTCATAACTCTCAGTACACACTTTTGTCATGACTCCTACAAGAATCAACAAATATAAAAGATGGGAATCTCTTCTGAAGGTATTTTATATATTCATTTTATACATATGACATGGCTGAATGCAACCTACTTCTGCTGTTTATTTTTTCTGATCTACCACCCTGCTGTTCTGGCTGATCTATAATTGCTTACTCTCTTGTGCCTCAGTAAAACTGTATGTCTCAAAAAACTGTATTTTTGAATATGAAAATTCTTTTACTTCCAGTTTAAAAATGCCTAGTCTTGCCTGTGTCTAAAGTTTGTCTCTAAAAGTGTTACTATAGCATACAATACAGCATACCACAAAATTACAGTGCTACTATAATGTATAATACTGGAACATGTAAAGAACTTCATCTCCTTCCCTGCTGAACCATCTGCCTGCCAGCCTTCTCTCTTTTTAACTACTTCTATTTTCTCTCTCATCATCATCTTCTGCCGTGTCTTTTGCTTCCTCCATTTCCTTTTCAAGTTGTTTTTATTAACAGCCATTTCTTCTCTCCTTTTAAATTCTCATTTTTCTTATCTTAAAAAAAAAATAGTGAAAGTAGAGCTCCTTTATCTTTCACTTCATCTGTGTGTGGTCTACCTGGGATATGGTCTGCCTAATGCATTTTATTATTCATTTATGCCATTAGGGTATCCTAGCAAAAAGCTACCTGAACTAAGCTGATGCCCTAAGGCATCTTTGGGGAAGCTTGCTTGCTTGTTTGTTTGTTCATTTAGTTGTATTTTTATTTGGCATGGATTAACATCCCTAAGTGCAGGTTTCTGTGGCTATAACTGAAGGGTTTGATATAATTACCTGACTTAATAAGGGAGTTCAAGTCTGATGGCCTCAGACTTTTTTTAAAGAAATCCCTTCTTTCTGTCTTCTCAAAGATGCAGTTTTTTAAAATTGTGTATTAGTCTGATGCCCTAAGCTTTTTTGCACCAAGGGCACCTTGTCAGCTGAAACTTAAGGAGTTAACATGATGCTTTCAGATATTATTTGAGCTGTGTGGCCTTTAGGCTTCCTAAGGCGAAGATGGCTGCAAAGAAAAGATAAATTTATGTACCAAAGCCTTTTTTTTCTGTTGGACAAACTAATGTGTTCATACAACAGATTTCTACATGAACCTTGAAAGAGTAGTAAGAGAAATTCTTTAAAACCAGATGCCCTTGGAAACACATTTCTCCTGATATAAAATGATGCCCCAAAGACATTAGGCATATCTTATACTACCCAATCCTATAAAGGCAGCAAAAATAGTTTTTCTGCACTTGGATGAGATATAGTTATAATTCCTGTATCTTACCTGCATAAATTCTATATTTTCAAATAATATTCATTAATGATGTTGGGTTTACTGCTAGGAAAATAAAAAAAAAATTTTAAACCACCACAAAACAAATAAAAAATTTTGTATTCTTTCCTGGAAAGCCTCTGCAGTAAAAAAGCATCATCTAAAGATCAAGGCCTGGTGAATTCTATTTTTGGACGATAACCTGTCAAAGAATGTTACTCTTGAGGAGAAGAATCTTACAGAAATTTTAGATAAGGAGAAAGACTCCTGAAAACCAGATATTTCTTCAACATAATACTGTGCTGGGTCCAAGGAAATCCTTTCTCTTTGTCACTGGGACTTTTCACTACTTTATCAAGCAATCCAAGAGCAATTCTCTTACATCTTTTAGGCCTCTTTTTTAATTTTGAGCATGAAGCTCAAATCACAATTCTTTAAAAGAGGAATATATTTTGTAAATAAATTAATAATAAATTATATCTAACATAACACTTTACAACCATATTTTATATTCACCATAGTTTAATTTATTTAAATATTAGTGCATTTATATTAAAAATTATAAAATATTTTTCTAAGCACTTACGCAAAAGGGCTGCTTGTTCTTTATTCTAGAAACAAAAATTTTGAGTGATAAAGCATTCAAAGGAATATAAAAGGTCTTAATAGACATGCCTCCGTTTTTATCTCTTTTAGAAATTAAAACAGTGCCTTTCATGCCTCATTCTGTCTTCAGTTTGCCTTTATACTGATGCAACCTGACTGATTTTGTGGGCAACTTCATGTGAGAAGTATTAAAAAGAGTGAAGTCCAATCTACTTGTTCATAAGTGTGAAGACATTGTTTCTTGTGTCTTATTACATCTGACAGTTCACATGTACTTTAGTATCTGCTTAATGTCCATAACATAAAGAATCTAGTGCATTCTTAAAATTATTTTAATGAGATTACTGTATACCATTAGCTAGCAATTGATCTTAAAACTTTGCAACACTAATATACATCTTTTGTTAGGTTTGTGCGAACACCACTGGTGGCTTTTTAATCCTTTATAAACTTTTATGTAACCAACCCTGAGGATTTATTTGTCTTCTTAAAAACAAACCAAGAAAATGTCTGTAAAGCCAACAGAGAAAGACAAAGATGTAACATGCTACAGCATTTTTTTCTAGATATACATGTATCATGATAAAATTATGGGGGTTTTACTGCTAAGAAGCATGCATATGTAAATTTCATTGGATATTTAAATTATGAGAGACTGAGTGAAGGAACAATACATTCTGTACATTCTAAATTTCTGGAAGTGTTGTTGTCTTTCAGTAGAAAAATTAATGTTCACGTATGTATATTACATTGGCAATTACTGTTTTAGTCCTACTAATATATTTGGCTACAGGTGCTATGAATAGTTATTCATAGGCAATTTAGTAAATCATTGATACACTGTGCTGAGTATTTTTTTTCGCAACCTTTGAATACCAGACTTAAGAATTGGAAACTTCAATTCACATGAAAAATACATTTAGCACAGAAATCTATTACTGGCCCCACAATGTAAGTTCTAACTTGTCTGTGTTAGGTTACGGAGAAAGAGACAGTACTGTTCATCAAAACTCCCTGCGTAAAATATTTATTTCATTATCTGCTAGTTAAAGTTGATACACCGGTAATATTCAAGAAAGCTTCTGTAATATCTGTAATATTGTATGATATCAAGCTGTTACTATTAGCTCAAGAGTTTAATAACAACAAAATTCAGTGAAAATCTTAAAAGCATACACACATATATTTGTGCATAGATTAAAAAGAAAACATGTCTTTGTGTGTGCATTTCTATATATTTTACCCATTTTTTCATAAAGGTTTTAGGAGAGGTAAAACGCAATCTATAAATTTCCAGTATTCTTATATATTACATTCAAAGATATCTGTGAACCTAACCTGTATTTGAAGTGGGCTAGAAGAGAACTACTTGATAAAAATGTTTTAAATCTGTCAGGGCAGTATTTCAATAAAGTCAATAATTTTCCAAATGTTTCTTTTTCTATTGCTATATCTATCACTTCATAAAATTTTTATTGTCATTTCCTTTTCAGGATCCAATCACAAAGACCCATTATCTAGGACCTCCTAAGGTTATAGAAGACTAAAATTTAGATATCTCTTTACAGAACTGAAGTCTCAAGGTCACAAGTGCTTACAGGTTGTTTATTTCTTGAAGCACTGAAACTGCATACATCAAACAGGTTGGTTTAGTTTTGTTTTTAATCTTTAATTTAGTCTTTCAGAGCTTTGGTTATCTTACCTGCTCACCTGGAAATTTTTTAATAGTTAACTCATATGCAAAGACAGTCAAGATATAGAAGCTTAATTTTTTTTTCCCAATCTTTTGCCTCTGAGAAACTTCACTTGAATTTGAACAACCTTCATGAAATTTGATTAATTCTTCCTTGTACAATACCAATTCCTCTGTCTTCAGAAGATAGATCCATGATTTAAACAGTTGCTCCAAGTATGGATGTATTTTTTTACATCATCTGTGAAGAAGGGACAACCTGACTTCTTATTCACGCTGCAAGAAATTTATATATTTTTTATACAAAGAAGTCATCAGAAAGTACACATACACAATTACTGGAGGGAAAGCAAAACTTACTGGGTAAGGAAGACACAGAAGGCTGTTTTGCAGGTATTTTTTATTGTTTGTTCAGTCTTTCCACTCAGAAGTTCTGCAGTTTGGATCATCAAACTGAGTATATTTTGAACTCACGTTGTAGAGTTCTGGATCTTAGCTAAGTTAAACACCATAACTTCCCAGGCTTTTTGGAACCTGAATTTCTTTCATGTCTACCTCAACATGTTTGTAAATCACAAGCAAAGCAAAATCCACTAGCCAGTTAAAATTTTTAAAAACAAACTAGATAAACTAAATAAAAGTGAAAAGGTATTTCCACACATCCCTCCTAAAAACCAACCACGTGAAATTATCTAGTGCTTTCCATGAAGTCCATGACAGGAAGCAGTTTCCTATCATGCTCTGAAATGATGGACAGCAGATCTGGTATGTTACAGTCTAAAGGGAGGAGTGAGTTTCACAACCCCACAGAAAATGTTAAACTGGCAAGTTAAAATGGTTGAAATTTTTTTGATAACATGTAATCTGGCAAAATGCACTCTTTTTCAAAGTCAAGACATTTTATAGTGATTTATTGATTTTTATAGAGATTTCTGTAATGAGATTTTTGACATTTTGCCAGATTGTTTCTGACCAGAAAGACTAACTTGAAACCTGAGGATCAAGTAATCTGATTCTGTTTCACTCAAACTCACCAAATTATTTGTTTTCATTCCAAAATAAACTTTAATTGCCTTGAAAGCTGTTAAACAGACATAAAAGCTGTAACAACGTTATGCTGAAAGTTTCTCACACAGACAAAACCCACATCGCTTGAGGATTAGGGATAAGGACCAATATCATAGACTTCAATCAAAAACTTGTAAGTAGTCTTGGAGCATTCAGGGTTTTTTCTGTGTTTAAAGAAAGATATTCCACCTGAGAAGTCAGATCTGTTCTGCACTATGTTCAAAGACAGTCCTGTATCACATAATCCTGCTTGTCTCTGCCTCTTTCTGTCTTTCCTATTACCTTTCTTCTTTCCTCTTGAAGCTACCAGTCAAAGAGGCAAATCAGGGTCTCCACTAATTCTGTCTCTACTTTGTCTCCTTTCATTTTACAGACTTTCTCATTTGCGTTTTCTCCTTAATTGCCCCTCCCTCCCCTTTTGGTTTGTTTTTTTTTTTCACTTGTGGCAATCTACAAATCCCCAGTTTACTAGCTTTTAAATCTCAGATGTCTTCTAGAATCCAAAAAGGTTCATGTGGACAGAGGTACAAATTATATGCAGATTGTTAGTGTAGGAAATATTGCTGCTTGTAGTTGTGGAATTCTTATGAGACCTCCTTTGTTAAAGGATAGGTTACTTCTTTCTCCAAAGCTATATTATTCAAGAAATAAAGGTCCAGATTTGTGCCAAGAAAATAATGAAGAAAAATCTTCAAATAATTTAAGGAATTCTAATGTGCAGACTTGTACTGTCATTTTCATCTATTTCCCAAAATTCTGGGGCAAGTCATACATGGCAGAAGAGGGTTGAAAGGGCTATTCATCTTACTTATGACAACCTGTGCTGGAAATAGTCACCAGCAGTGCTATGAAATCATCTGTATTGTTGCAGCTGGAAAAGGATTAAACTGTCCTTAGAAAGCTAGCAGGATGATATTTTATTTCAGTAAAAGTAAAGGTGTTAATGAACATGCGTAACTAACACATGATACCAGTTAATATAAAAGCCAGTTCAGTGCTCTCTGACACTATCTACGTTGATGATATCCAGAGGCCTATGCTGATTCACTTTCCAGCATGTTAGATGAGCTTCAAGTAGTACTGACATGTGAAGAAAGAAAAGCAAGTACGATTATTTAAAAAACCCCAACAAATCACAGCCACCCTGTTTTATGTAACTGCTAACGAGTAATTGGATAATTACATTTATGATATTGACATCAAATAAGGTGAGAGAAATTGAAAAAAAATACATAAATCCTCATAACAAAATGACAATATGGCAGACTCAGAAGTCAAAAACAGAGAAAAGTTTGAAAAAAAATCTCTGCTTATGTGCTCTGCAGCATACGTACAAGTCCTAAGATACTAGAGCAATCATAATACTGAATATAATTCTTTTGCAGTATTTAAATTTTTCACCACCTGTGCTTATGTCGTGGTTTAAGCCTAGTCTACAAATCAGCCACACAGCCCTCGCTCACTCCCCCCTCTTCCTCCCCTCCACCGCTCCCAGAGGGATAGGGAGGAGAATCAAAAGAATGTAACTCCCACGGGTTGAGATAAGAACAGTCCAGTAACTAACGTATAACACAAAACACTGCTGCTACCACCAACAATAGCAATGATAAGGGAAATAACAAGGGAAGTGAATACAACCGCTCACCACTCGCCGACCGATACCCAGCCTGATCGAGCAGTGATCTAACCCTTCCAGGTAACTGCCCCCAGTTTATATAGTGGGCATGACATGCTGTGTTATGGAATACCTCTTTGGCCAGTTTGGCTCAGAAAGTCCTTGGTCAAAGTAAACCTTACTGCAAAACAACTGAAAACATCGGTGTTATCAGCACTGTTCCCCAGCTGAAATTCAAAAACACAGCTCTGCGGCAGCTACTAAAAAAATGACTGCTGCTGCTGAACCCAGGGCAGCTTACTGACACAATTTTTATAGTTACAGATTTAAAGAAAAAGGATGTTATGTAATCATATGCCACTTTGTGAAAATTGTCGTCCTTTCTAAATTTCATGGACATATCTCATATATGTAAATGCTTAGAAATAGGCATTAGTGACAAGAATATTCATCGTGAAGTCCATCTTCATTCACACATTCAGGATGTGGTATTTCAGTTAAGCAAATGTTATTTAGCAGATACTAGCAGATCTAACTGTAAACAGATATGTAAACCACAACTACATACAGTACTTTTCTTTAGAAACATTTGTTAAAATGCATTTAAAATCAGTCTGCATGTTTCTTACACATTCTGAACTTATTCACAGTCAATATTCATAGTACAGAAAGTCCTTTAAAAAGTTAAAATGCTTCTGGAAAGCAATACTACATCATTCTTTTTTTTAAAAAAAATGTCATTTGTATTTAGAAAAAGCCTAAAAAATTTTGTTCCAAATGTTTTGTAGAAAATTATAAATGCCTTAAGCAGGCACTAAATTAGAATAACTCCTCAACTATAACTATAACCTAGTTACAGCAAGGCTATAAAAATGCAAACAAATAAATGTTATTATTAGTTTATTCAATTGTGTTGAAATATTTATAGAAATATGTATTAGTACAGTTATTTCTACTAGATATGTTTATTTCTATAATTGAACTTGAAACAAATTCAATGCTGTATGATCTATAAAATTGTTAGTTTTATTAAACACTTGTTTAGTACATTTTCTTAAAAAAAATCTTTATACATAATACTGACAGCAGAGGAAGAAATAATGACTATATGAAACATCTTCATCTCTATGCAGATGAAGAAGTGTATGTTCATGTCCTTGTTATAACATTCACAGGAAATCAAACAACTTAAAGAATAATATGAAAAATATTTGTGTCAGCATTTTTAAAGTAATCATGTTTTTCAATATAGCAATACAGAGTTTAATGAGAATGTCTTCAAAATAAATCAAAACACTGGAGGTTTTTTTTGAAAGGTTCACTCATCACTGAAATGTTCCAAAGACGAAAAGTAATTCCTGGCAAAAAATAAGTAGAGCTTCAAAAAAAGAATGAAATGTGAACAAAGGAAGCTTTATCTACTGTTTCTGCTTAATAATATATTTACAATTGGCAATATGTACACAATTAATAAATTTTAGGCTGAAGCATAAGTTCAGAACCTGAAATCTGTTGACATTAAACAAAGAAGCTTTTGATTTACTACTCAGTTGAAACAGATAGTTGCAAACAATCTACAAAGTGTCCAAGGTTGTTTATCTTTTCTTTTTTTCATTTATTTGTAATTTTGTTTTTATATTTATGAAGGAACACAATTCTCAGTAAATAAAAATGAATAGAAAACAAATATTGCAAGATTCGTCTGGGAATAGTGTGTTATCTTCATCTCCCAACTTCTTTCTCAGCTTTATTTGCCTTTTGGGGGCTGCTGCTTTCTTATTTCCTTTAATACATGCATTGACTACTACAATTTCTCTCCCCCTCAGATGTGGCAGGAAATTTTGTGTGTTTTGATAATAAGTGAGTAGACACCCAAGCTGAAATCCCCACAAGCTTACTTCTGACATTCTTTAATATTGCTATGATTTATCAAGTATTTCCACAGTTCCCTCCTGGATCCTTCAAAAGATATTTTAAATGGTTTTACAATAAATCTGTTTAGTGGCTGTCTACTTTGACACACATTTTGACAAAGTCAATTGTCACACATATTTAACACATTGCTTGATAAGAAAAGAAGCTTGTGAACTGTTTAAACTTTGCTCTGTATGAAAAACAGCGCCATTGCAGGACTAACATTGCAAGCCGTTATTATATGATGAAAGAATCCAGCTTGTAGTTAATTATCTTTTAAACATTGCTACACAGTCTTAAAAACCAATTCCTGCCAGTATCTGGCTATCAGACTAAAGGTCCTTTTAATGCATGGACTAATTTGCCTAAAAGAAGTTAAAATTGTATTTAATACTGAGAATATGTAAAATGGTGCATAAATATATTATGGAAATGATTGAAGGACATATTAAACAATAAGCACATTGAAAATATTAAATAAAATACTTACAGGATGTAGCAGTATGAGCAACATATCTAGAGAGGTGTTACCCACCAACCAACTTCATGTTCCACTGATCTGAATTTTAGCTAAGAATTTTGAGTTTGGTATTAGAGCTGGTTTAAAAATTATAATTTAATGAGACTTTAAAACTAATTTGCATAATCTTCAAAGAAAATATTGTTCTACATTCAAAAGAGCTGTCAGTACTCTTTTTCAAAACTCATATTAATGCCATCTTCAAAAAGAGGGATGTTTATGACACCAAGAAAATATAAATAGTTGTTAATTACAGTGTAATTACAAAAAAACCTCTTAAAGTCATAGCAGAAATACCTCGCAAATGTTTATTTCACATTCTTCTACTCACTTTAATCTTTCCTGTTTAACTGCTGCTTAAGAATTTTATAGCACAACCTACAACAAATGAACTTTATACGATTAAAGAACACTTTTTGAAAGTAGAAGCTCTATGTTCTTAAAACATTTTGTTAAAGGTAATGTGTATTTGTTCTACGATATGTTTTGGTGATGTACGTTAACTCTTTCAAAGACCTTGGCTTGGAAAGGTCCCAGAGACTGAGAAGAGCCTTGAAATGCAGTCACTGCATTTATGCATGCAAATGCATAATCTAAACGTTAATATAGTAAAACCCATTATATTTAACAGTTAAATGCTATTTCTATGTAAAAAGTGAGTGGGAAGATTTCTTTATTCACATGGAAGCAAGGTACTTCATCATACACTGTTTTGCAGGATTGTGCTGCTGTCTCATGACCCATTATGAAGGACATGTACCTGAGCCATTAAGCTGCATTTTCCGGACCTCAGGATATATCCTGAAAAGCCACAATGATAATCTTCAATATCTTCATTTTCACGAGGTCACTTGGACAGCCCTAACATTTCTGCCAGAGCATTTTGCCACTCTGTCCAGAGCTATTCCCAAGAGAAAGTCTGCAAAAGGACGAATTTGCCAGGGGATACCAATAGCAAGTTACAAATATGACCATGGGTTAGAGCACCAGCAGGCTGTAGCTGGCTAAAAATGAATCATATTTTTTATCTTCAGATTCCAGGAACCACTAATATATCTTCCTTTCTTTTATTTTTTTCTGCTGACATATCTGAAGAACATTGAGCCAGACATATAGGTCCTGTGAGGGATTCTCAGCCCTAGGCCCCAGCCAGCAGATAAGGAGCAACCATCACTTAACCAAACGTACCTCTTACTGCTGAATTTGTTCCCTGCAAGCAAGGGGAGACAAAATCAAGCCTTAAGGTAGGGTCAGAATACAGAAATGAACTGCTGCTGACTTACCTGAATCATTTCAGGGCGACAGACTAAGCCAAAAAAGACAAAGGAAAACATCTACCTCTGCTGGGGGTACGAGTTTGCAGACAAATGTGTAAGTAGCATGACTGATGTATTGATGTCACTGTTTTCACCACTGATATTTCTTATGAATACTGAATGCAAAATAGGAGATTACTTCTTCAATTTGTTTAGACTATGGTAGACAATCAGGCCACAACATTGTATCCAGCAGGCAAGACAGAAGCTTACTTTTTGTTTTTTGCTCCACTATCTTTTCAAAACTAATCAATTTCAATAATATAAGACTAACATACTCAGATAATTCCCATTTCAGTATAATTTGTTATTTACAATGGTTTATTTATGGTTTTATGTAAGGACTTGGATGCTATGATAATAGTCTTTCAAATGATATATCTTGAAATTTTAGGATAAAACATCTTATTACTTCTATGTGAAATACTGGGACTAGATTTGGCCTCTTTAAGTCTTTGAAGTTCACTGATTTTTAAGGTCTGTATTTTGAGATATCACCTGTTTTAAATTAAGCTATCAGGGATTTTACTGTCTTTTGCAGATGTTACCCAATAAGCATACAAAATTAAACAATCAGTATATACAATATATGTTAAGTATCTGTAGCCTCCAGAGATATATTTGCCAAAGAAATATGCACCAATTGCATGGTATTTTTCAAGGAGATTTTTCATAAAAAGTCCTAGAGATGCCAGCGGTGAATAAATGCCTTAGGTGTAATACTTAGGAAAGCAAGCATCTCAAAGAAAAAACAAGTTCATCATGCTTTAGAGAGGAATAAGCTAAAATCAAAAGAATCAGAAAAAATTAGTTCAAGATTTCATCTGCCAATGAAAATATCTAAGCATAATTTGCCATAAGAAGAGGAAAGCAAAGCTGCATAAACCGTCCAAATTAAATGCTGATTTCTCCCCACCCCTGTAAACTGTTCACAAAGAAGCAGTTAAGATTTCATACAGGACATACATATACTTAATCAAAAGGCATTTTGTTCAACAGCCATCAGTTAACATCATCCTGTTGGCTATCCTGTAAATTTTAAAGCCATTTTCTTCTTAGCATGGTTGTCAAACTGAGTCTCCATGGATAACTTGGTTCAGAAATAGATGTCGATGTGGGTGATGAAAGTAAAAAGCCTGATTTAGGGTTTAAGAATATAAAAGGTGAAAATAAGAATGATTGTTCATGCTTGTATCTGTTCTCAGTAACCAGTAGTCACAAAATGGAAGATGTTAATGTAATATTACAGATGTTAACTAACCAGAAAAACCATGGTTGCCTATGCAAATGTTGTCTGAATTGAGATGACAGAAATAGCCACCTATCACCTTTTGTGATAGGACAAAAATATAGATGTAGATGCAAAGGGTTTTGGGCTTGGCTAGAACATAGAAGGAAGTGGCCAATCAGAGGCTGACACACAGTGGCCAATCAGAGAACAACACATAGAAGGAAGTGGCCACTCAGAGGGTAAAGATGTTCATGTGGACAGTCAAATCCAGTCAATCCGGTTAGTAGCTTATGCGCATGATCAAAGCTGTAGTCTATATAAACTGTGTAACCAGTAGTAAAAGAGTCTTTGGCATTAACCCTGCTGGAGTCCATGCCTTCAATCTCCACAAATGGTGCCCAAACAGGGGCTTGAAAAGGCAGATGATAGAGCTACGGTGGAGAGCTGACTGAATGAGCAAGCAGTGGACCAGAGAGCTGCCGCCTGGAATATACAAAAGCAAGCAGCGGACCAGAGAGCTGCCTTCCGGAACTACAGCACCATAAGGTGAGTAGTAAGGATGAACGGGTTCTTAGCTTTCGTCTGAGGCAAGGACAATAATCACTCTTTTGCTTAAGATCTTAGCCAAGCAGGGGGTAAAGTACGATGAGAATGCCGTACGATCCCTTTTATCCTGGCTCAAAGGGTGGGATTTATAGGCAGACCTTGCAGCGGTGTCCGGATTGAAAGCTTGGGATGCAGCTAAGGATAAGCTGTGGGATGCCGCTTCCTAAGGAGACAGGAAAGTAATACCGGTTATGACTACTTGGCGTTTTATATATGAAGCACTCAAAAAGATATATCATCCTAGTACAGATGGGAGTGCTGTTACAACACCTCCAGGCGTGGATACACTGTCTAACCCTGGCACGGATACACCATCTAATGCTGGTGCAGAAGTTAACAACTCTGCCCCATTCGCATCCCCACTGCCGTCCCCATCTACTGCCTCTGTTTTACCTGCCCTGGAGGATTTGACTGTGGGAGATTACAATCTTGCTGATCATTGGGGTCCTCTCCAGTGTCAAGCTGCAGCGGAAGGGGAAACAGTAAACCTAGTGCTTCCCATTATTGTTCGCGCTTAGGGAGCTAACACATGGGAGCTGATGCATTGGGGGCTGGCTAAAGAACTCCGTAAGACAATTATGTAATATGGTACTGCATCACCATATACCCGAAGCCTTTTGCAAACTACAATGAAAGGTGAACAGATGACTCCATTTGATATATTGGCCCTCGCTGATTTAATTTTTACTCCAACCAAAAAGGTACTGTTTTAGTTGCAGTGGGGAGATAGCTGTGGAGCAGCAGCTATTGAGAATTTGGGGCAACAATTAGGAGATCCTTTGCTGGGAGCCGGCATTCTGCAATTAATGGGAGAAGTGCCAGTATCAACGCCACAGATGCATGCTCGGCTAGCCCAAGATCCTACACCAATCTGCTGATCCGGCTCTCCATGCTATGTTAGAGGTCCCAGACACAGAAAAAGTAGTAAAGGCGTTCACAGGTATTCAACAAGGTATGGAAGAACCATATATGCAATTTATTGATCACCTTCAAAATATTGTAGATAAACAAGTAGAAAATGAGGCAGCAAAAGAAGCTTTACTACTTTGAATTGGCAATTGAAAATGCAAATATTGATTGTCGTAAAATACTATAAACTTTAAAAAACCCAACTATTGTTGATATGATAGAGGCTTGTAATCAGGTGGGATCTCTGGAATATAAGAATGAATATTTTGCAGGGGCATTGGCAACAGCCTTGCACACTAATCCAAGACTGTGTTTTTGATGTGTAAAGCCTAGCCACTTTAAGAGAAATTGCCTGCAACAGTCGGATGGGGGCGCTCTAGATATATGTCCCCGATGTGAAAAGGAAAAGCATTATGCTAACCATTTCAGATCAAAATATAATGTGAACGGGCAATTAATGTTGGGAAACGGGAAGTGTAGCGCGAATCGGAACCATGCTCACACACAAGCAGTTCCGGAAAACAGCCCTCCATATCAGAGACGAGCCTGGAACGTCTCCAAACCCTCACTACAGGCAGTGACCGAGTGGATGTCCCCACAGTCACTGACATCTTAATAACTGATGCATCTGTGCACAAAGTGCCATTGGTACCGAAATGACATTTGGGTAATGGGTTCAGTGCTTTACTGTTAGGGAGATCAAGTGTTACCTTACAAGGTTTTTTTGTCTTACCAGGAGTTATAGATTCTGATTTTCGTGGACAAGTCCAAGTGATGGTCTGGACTCCCTCCCCCCCCGTACATATACCAAGAGGGGAACATGTATGTCAAATAGTCTTATTCCATGCACACCCTCTAAATGTGGAGCCAACAGTTTTGGGAATGGGAGGACTGGGATCTACAGGCCAACCACTTATTTATTGGACTCAAAGGGTGGAACAGCACTGACCAACAATAGAGTGTACTTTACGAGATGAGAAAGCCAAACCTATGCAAATCAAACTGAAAGGTCTAATTGATACAGGTGCTGATGTAACTGTTATTGGGATACATTTTTGGCCACAAACTTGGAATACTGTCCCATCTAAGGCTGATCTATCAGATATTGGAGGTATGTCCTCATCAAGGCAAAGTGAAGCCGTGATTCAGCTAATTGATTCAGAAGGACGAATAGCTATTGCTCATCCATACATTGCAAATTGCCTTTTTAACTTATGGGGTAGAGATGTACTAAGTATGTGGAGGGTATCCCTGAATACAGGACTGCAATCTTTTTATGAGGGGTCACTGGTCGCTCTAGGCCTTTAAAACTCACATGGCTGACAGCAACCAGTGTGGGTAGACCTGTGGCCCTTCTCACAAGAAAAAGCTGGAGCATTATGAGAACTGGTAACAGAGCAATTACAACTAAAACATATTGTTCCTACTACAAATTCATGGAATATGCCTGTATTTGTAATCAGAAAAAATCAGGCAAATGGAGATTATTGCGTGATCTGTGAGCCATTTATGCAGTAATACAGGACATGTAAGCTGTGCAGCCAGGTATGCCATCTCCCACAATGTTCCGCAAAATTGGGATATTATTTTAATAGATCTCAAAGATTGCTTTTTCACCATCTCTCTGCATAAAGATGATGCTCCATGCTTTGCGTTTTCAGTCCTATCTGAGAATCATCAAGCTTCTGTGGAACGATATCATTGGACAGTTCTTCCACAGGGCATGAAGAATAGCCCAACTATTTGTCAGTTATATGTTGCTGCAGCCCTATCAGAAGTCAGGCAGCGCTTTCCACAATTAATTTGTTATCACTATATGAATGACATACTTTTGGCTGGCCCAGAGCTGCAACAATTAGAGCCAATGCTTCAATTTGCCAAAAAATGTCTGGAAAAACAAGGGTTATTAATCGCTCCTGAAAAAATGCAGAGGCATGCGCCCTGGAAATATCTAGGATGGAAAATCCTGGAACAGACAATACAATCTCAAGCTGTCCAGCTTGACATTGCTATTAAAACATTGAGTGATGTACAGAAATTAGTAGGCACCATTAATTGGGTATGCACATTGTTAGGTATAGATAATGAAGCACTGAACCCTTTGTTCGCATTGTTAAAAGGTGATATCAACCTCTCCTCACCCAGACAACTTATAGAAGAAGCAAAAAAATGCCCTAAACAAAATTATAGAATTGCTCAGTAATCGGAAAGCCCATCAAGTAAATTTGAATCATCCCATAAATTTGTATGTCTTACAAGGCCCAAAACATCTGAAGGGCATATTAACGCAATGGATCTCAGAAAACAAAAATGACCCTTTGAATATTTTGGAATGGTTATTTTTACCTCATCGGTACCCTAAAACTCTTGTTATAATTTGTGAACAATTAGCTCAAGTTATATTTAAAGGATGATTACGAAGGGTAGAATTAATTGGAAAGGATCCTGGTAATATATATCTCCCTTTAACTAAGCATTATCTCACATCGGTAACGAAGAATAGCCAGGACTTACAGCACTCCCTCACTGACTATACGGAAGATGTAAAAGTTCATTATCTATCTCACAAACTGTTTACCTTTATTATAGAAACAGAAGTAACACTGAATTATGCCAGAAAACACCTGGTTTAGGACCCACTTATTTTGGCTCAGGTAAAACAGGTAGGGCAATCACCCTTTGGCATGAAAATAATGAATGGCATCATGAAGAACAAATAGTTCAAGGTTCAGCGCAAATCGCAGAACTAGCTGCAGTTGTCTTTGCTTTCCAATATTGCCATAGGCCAATGAACCTAGTAACAGGTGTTTCCAGAATAGAACGGTCTTGGCTTAAGGAAGTAACTGATGTTAACTTATTTCGTTATCTGAAACTGCTTTGGATGTTAATCAGCCAGTGAACCCAACCTTTTCATGTGTTACATATTCGAAGTCATACAAATTTACTTGGTTTTATAGCAGAAGGTAATCGTACAGCTGATCACTTTACAGCAATTTTTCAAACCAACACACTGCTGAACCGATTTGAACAGGTGCGTTTGTCTCGTGCCTTTTTTCACCACTCTGCATGATCACTTAAGCGTCAATTCATGCTCTCTTGGGCTGAAGCCCGTACTATTGTCCAAACCTGTCCCGATTGTCAGCCTTTTGCAACATTGCCCCACACAGGGGTTAACCCCTGAGGTTTAAGAGCCTTACAGATTTGGCAATCAGATGTCACACACATCCCTTAATTTGGATGACAAAAATATGCTCATGTCACTGTTGACACCTTTTTGAATGCCGTGAGGGCAACTGCAGAGACCAGAGAAAAAGGTTGAGACATTATTCGGCGCTGGCTTGGTGCTTTTGCAGCATTAGGAGTACCGAGCCAAATTAAAACAGACAATGGCCCTGGGTATATCAGCTCCTTGGCTTGTCACTTTCTTGCTCTCTGGGGCATCACACATATCACAGGCATCCCCCATTCACCACAAGGACAAGCCATTATTAAATGTATGCACCAAACTTAAAAAGCAGTTTCAGAAAAACGAAAAGGAGGGATGCAAGGGGAATCACCACAAGCGTGTCTTTTCAAAGCTGTATATATGTTGAATCATTTGACAGTCAATGAAAGACAGCAAGATCCTGTGACTATGCGCCACTTGGTTTCTCTTAAAGGAGAAACAGGAGACATAGTCAGCAAATTCCAACCATGAGTATGGGTCAAGTCTCCAACCACTCTCAAGTGGGAAGGGCCATATCCTCTAATAACGTAGGGAAGAGGCTATGCTTGTGTCTCCATAGATCATGGCCCACAGTGGACAGCAGCGAGGATGGTACGTCCTGCTTTGTATCCTCCTACTCCTGACACAAGCAGAGCTTGAGCTTGAGCAGCCTGACGTCATGGAACAGCTCCAATATTTGAGTGACTCTAGCTAAATCAGTAAATCAAACAACAAAAGTTTTAAGTGTCTTAGCAACCGGGAAACTGGTTAAGTTCTTGGGGTTTAAAAGGGTGGATTTTATCCCTGATAAAGGGAGGGCTCATACTGTTGTTTGTTGTGCTATGCATTATGCGTATTGTACCTTGTTTTCAGAATTGTTTGCAACCCATGTTAGAAAAAATGGTAAAGCAAGTTATATTCTAAGAAAAACAAAAAGGGGGAGATGTAGGTGTGTCATGGTTTAAGGCCTGCCACGCAGCCCGCTCGCTCACTCCCCCCTCTTTCCTCCCTTGGCTCCCGGAGGGATAGGGAAGAGAATCGAAAGAATAGAACTCCAACAGGTTGAGATAAGAAGAGTCTATTAACTAAAGTATAACACACATCACTGCTGCTACCACCAATAATAATAATGATAAAGGAAATAACCAGAGAAGAGAATACAGCGGCTCACCACCGACCGATACCCAGCCCCACCCCAGCAGAAAGCTAGCCCTTCTGGGAACTGCCTGTTACATCCTGGGCATGACGTGCTGTGGAATGGAATACCTCTTTGGTTAGTTTGGGTCAGGTGTCCTGTCTCTGCTTCCTCCCAGTTTCCCCTCCTCCCTGGCAGAGCATGAGGCTCAGAAAGTCCTTGGTCAGACTAAACATTCTAAGCAGTAGTTAAAAACATCGGTGTTACCAGCACTGTTCCCAGACCGAAAGTCAGAAACACAGCACTGCACCAGCTACTAAGAAGGAGAAAAATGACTGCTGCTGCTGAGCCCAGGACAGTATCCACCCCTTATTCCATACCATTCACGCCATGCTCACATCCCACATTTTCAATATACCATCACTCTTATCTCATATATATACATATAGTGCATGGACCAATCCCTATAAAGCTGCTGAGTCCATCCGGTCCATGGTGTCGGGCTCCATCTCTTGTAACAGTCTTTCAGAGCAGGAGAGGCTGTGTACAGTGTTCACACTCGTGAATAACCTGGGCAATAGTGTCCTTTGCTAAGTCCACCCCTCGATCATGAGTCCATCTGCATGTTGCATGTCTGCCCTGAGGCCTGAAGTGTCATGAGCCCACCAGGCTCAAAATAATTCACCTGTCCCCCCCCCGCAGCTTGTCCCTGGGGACTCCATACTTCTGCCTTCCACCTCTGATGCTTCCAAAGCACTGGAGGGGCCCAGTGGACTAGATACTCACCCATACTGTCCCACACACCCTGCCACTCATGACTGTCCAGCCTTGGGGAAAATCTCTTGGCCCTCCTATAACATTGTCCAGCCCCAGACAAAACCCATACCTGGTTCTGCTCAACTCTCGAGGCCAGACAAAATGGTCATGGGTAGAACACACTCTGTATGTGTGCCAGCAGGCTGATCCCCATCACAATCAGCAGGCAGGTCTCAAAGGTACCCAAAGGCCATTCAAAACCTTCAGAACTCTCAAACGACGCTGCTGTACTTGTCACTGGGGCTGGTATAGCTGCTGCGCTTGCCGGCTCTCTCACCACCAGGTTCTCTTTTTCTGAGTCCAGATCTTTCTCCTCTGCCTTGCTAGGAAGGGCCGAGAGGGCCACGCAAACCGGCACTTCCAGCCGAAAGCTTAAACCATGACAAGGTGTAAAGGGTTTTGGGCTCAGCTAGAACACAGAAGGAAGTGGCCAATCAGAGAACAACACATAGAAGGAAGTGGCCACTCAGAGGGTAAAGATGTTCATGTGGACAGTCATATCCAGTCAATCCGGTTAGTAGCTTATGCGCATGATCAAAGCTGTAGTCTACATAAACTGTGTAACCAGTACTAAAAGAGTCTTTGGCATTAACCCTGCTGGAGTCCATGTCTTCAATCTCCACATACATATACTTCATAAAAACAGTATTTTTCTATCATTGCTAAAATGTCAAAAACACCGTGGCACTTCGATACCTCCTTTTTCAAATACCTCTTACATTTTGCTACAGATAAGAGAACAGTATGGCAACTAAGCTGGTGATCTTGTGTGAGTTTTTGTATGTACGACATGAAATATTTGGGTTTGGATTTTGCTTTAACAGAATGAAAATTATTCAAGGGTTAGCAGATATGCATGCACAGATAAGGAAATATCATTTTTATGTTGAACACGTATCTTCTCAGTTCCAAGTGTAGCAATGAGTTTGCAGGATTCTTTGATGTGTTGTTAGAAAGCATTTTATGCTGTTAGTTTAAACTTTTTCATGCTACAATGAGAGGCTAAGTAGTACCAAAAATATTGTTTTCTTATTCCTTGTTGTATGCTTATAGTTTTTATTACTTATATAGGGTCTAACTGAAATGGTTACAATCATTTTAGTTTTGCCTCACAGCAGACTTTTTATACCTTTAATACTTTTTTCTTATAAACCCCCATATGTTCATTTTTCTGTCAGGGATCAGTATTTCATTAATAACATGAAAAGGGCAGGCACAACTATTGATCGCATCAAGAGGCTACAGTTACATTCCAAAAAGTTTGTAGTTACTTGGAAAAAGTCTGACTGCCCATTCTCCCTCCTGAGGTCACGGTAATGCAACCAGCTTTCCCTAAACCTTGTGATTTTATTCCTCCATTCACTCATCACTTTAGATTCAACACTGATCAGAGCTCCACCAGCTTTCATATTTTAACTCTTTTTATTAAAAGGAGTTTCAGTATGGTTAACATTGGTGGCTGCAAACATTTTGTTTACACAGCTGTCTCCATTACTATTCTCAAGGTAGAAATATACATATAAAGGATGGAAACTGTTAAAACCTATGCACATATAGCCTATCACCAGGTTTTAAAAAGTAGAAATTCTCTTATCTATGGAAACACTGCTGTGGTAATGGGAAGGAGAGTGTGGAGGGACAGGGTTCAACCTATAAATGCATACAGCACTACTGTCTACATAGCTGTTTGTAGATTTAGCTTATTTGGATTACAGATCTAAATATTTGTCATTAATATTGAAGTGTACAAGGTGTAGGAGAAATAATGTTTGTAAAAGAAATACTGGTAGCATCTGCCATACTTAAAACAATTTAGAAAGTCAACAAAGTTGATATGAGAGTATAGATCCAACACAAGTGTCAACCTGGTTGACAAAAACTGATCTGCTACAATTAGTGTAGTACAATAGTTCAGCTGAGTCTGTGCCAAATTTCATTCAGGTAGGCACATCTCATATCAGGCAAATTCATGCCGAGCAATCTCAGAGTCACCTGGCCACATGTTTTTAGTCCCTTAAACTTATAAGCCTGTCTCCTAGGTAGTGTCATAATTCTCTGCTCCATTTCTTTTTGATATAGCTGTTCAGTGAATCCTGTTTTTTCAAGATGTTATTTTTTTTCTTCCTGGCCCTTCTGTCTCTGTCTCTACCTGTTAGCTATACATGGTCTGGAAAAAAAAAAAAAAAAAAAAGAACCAGAATTGTTTTCATAATTATTGCCTCTGAGTCTCCTGGATAGAAGAAGTCTAAGAAATATCTTACCTACCAGTGAATCATTTCAGTTTCCAGACCTTTAGTTACACTGCAAAATTTTATATGTGTATTCTTCTGAAGTAACTGTTGATTTACAGAGCAATATACTATAATTCTTCCTGGGTCTATCAGGTTTCTGTGAAAGTAGCAGCAGTATTGAATTTGATTCCTGAAAGATGAATGCAGAAATGGTTCTTAGGCTTTGGAATTCCAGTAATAAAATCTTTTTCTAGCATATCTTTTACTAATGTTAGAACCAGTTTTGAATCAAAATAATATATGTAACCTAAATTGGAAAAATAACACATACAAAGTATTCCACTATTACAAATAACATAAAATAATCAATGAAACAAATAAAAAAAACCCAAACAGAATCATACTGCTCATTAACAAACAAAAAAAATAATGAAAAGATGCAGGCAGATAACTTGCATTATAATCAGTTCTGCAAGTGAGATTCAACATATTAGAGTGGATGTTTAAATTCTCTATTTAATGAATGGCCAAAGTTAAGTATCTCATAATAGTATTCACATCACCCTATATGCTTGGAATGAGCCTTAAATAAGCAATATGAAATCTCTAACAGAGAAGCGTATCTAACATCTTTTCTGTTTCCTGAACTTTTGCTGCTAAATAGCAGCTTGAGTTATGTATCTCTGGACAAATTTTCTTTTCTTGTGTGCTAAAATTTTTCTTCCCTAATTTTCTTTGAAAATATATCTGAAAGAAAGGAAATGCCTATGCCCATTTTATGTATTATCCAGAGTGCTAATGAATTCCAGATTTGCTTTCCTTCTCATCTCAAAGGCAGATCATTATTTCTTATCAGTTATTCATTCTTGGATGGAGAAATACAAATCAGAATTTTTCCAATCCATGCTCTTCCATACACATACATGTGTGTATATATATATGTATATATGTGTGTCTGCATGTATCTGCAGACTACATTTCATGATGCCTATATTGTTCTGTGGTATACTAGATATATAATTTTACTACATGTTTATCTTATAACTTCTATCAACATACTCGTAGAGAGACATTTTCACAATAGGTTTCATATATATAAAAGACAAAGCTCTTTCTTATCCAACTATGCCTGTTGTGGTTGTGGGGTGCTTTCTGGATAAGACATGGGACATGTAATTTCTTAAATTAAAAAAAAAATCTAAGTGAAAAGCTGTTGTCTCAGTGTTTGATTTAGCTGTGTGCTTGGAGCCCTGAATGAGAACTGAAACGGAGTTTAATGTATCTATGACAAATGAGCCAGCAGTGTGTACTTGCAGCTCAGAAAGCCAACCATATGCTGGGCTGCATCAAAAGGAGCATGACCAGCAGGACAAGGGAGGTGATTTTCCCCCTTTACTCCACTCTCATGAGGCCCCACCTGGAATACTGCATTTAGCTCCAAAGCACAAATGTAAGAAGGCCGTGGACCTGTTGGAGCAAGTTCAGAGGAGGCTACAAAGATGCTCAGAGGGCTGAAGAACCTTTCCTACATAGGAGAACTGAGCTTGTTCAGCCTGGAGAAGAGAAGACTCCAGGGAGACCTTAGAGTGGACTACTGGTATCTGAAGGGGACCTACAAGAAACCTCGAGAGGGACTTTTTACAAGGGCATGTAGTGACAGGACAAGGGGAAATGGCTTTAAGCTGACAGAGGAGAGATTTAGATTAGACATTAGAAAAAAGTTCTTCACTATGGGGATGGTGAGACACTGGAACAGGTTGCCCAAAGAAGCTGTGGATGCCTCATCGCTGGAAGTGTTCAAGGCCAAGTTGGATGGAGCCTTGAGCAACCTGGTTTAGTGGAAGGTGTCCTTGCCCATAGCAGAAGGGTTGGAAGTAGATGAGCCTTAAGGTCTCTTCCAACCCAAACCAACCTGTGATTCTAAATTGTTAAATTAAGTTTTATTGTAAATCCAGACTCAGATTCTCACCTTCAAGCCTCCTAAATTGTAAGTAAGATTCAAACAGAGGCTTGCCAAAAGTTGTCTCAGCACACACAACAATTTTGTGCCACTTTCCCACATCTTGACCTCTGCTACTTAGTGATAGTTTGCTCCTATTGAGTCTAAGACTCAAATGAGCCTTACTTTTTGGTGGCACACACGCTGATAGGAGCTTTGCTCTGATCTTGTAAATTGTACAGGTAATACAAAATTATGTATATTGGCATAATTAAAGAGAAATACATTAATTGTGTTATAGCCTCTTACTAAATTATACTAACTTCTCAGGGACAACACAAAGCTAGTTGAGAATCACTGGTAACAGGAATCTGAAATTAAAAATGTCAAATAGCTAATTTACACATATGGCTTCAGACTAATTTCCTTTTCTTTTTTCCTTATATCTTGTAATTAAAAACTTGCATTAGAAACCAGTAATAGAAGACATGGGTGAACAAAGGTGGTTTTATTAAATCTACACTCAAAACATCTTTTTTTACTAGAGAATAATAAACATTTCTCTTGAAAGTCTTCGTATTGTGTCAAAAAGAATGTCCCTGACTTCTTTGGTTTTGTGGTTCAAAAAGAGCAGTAAGTGTGAGTGAAAGTGCGTGCAGGTGGAAGAAACTAGCCTGAAAAGACTAATTTATCTTCCATAAACAGCAATTTGCCCAGTTCGGGGGTAAACTAGAACAGCTGTTTTATCTTGCAGGGGCCTTTCATTTTGGAGTCTGAGCATGCTTTCCAGAAGAAAGCACTCATACAGCAGTGTGGGAGACCTACTTTTGAACTGAATGTTTCTATATACATACATATTTATAGATAAATGTTTATATGTGTGTATCAGGTAGTTGACATTACAATGGTAGTAGACTGACAGACTAGGCCATTCTTTAAATTTTAAAACCAAAATTTACTAAATTCATTCATTAACAAAACCCTTTGTGCTGATGGTTTCTTCTTATGCTATTAATCATTATCTATGCATACAGAAAACTGATTGTCACTAAAAATCATACCCAGAACTAGCTGTGAGCATACAAAAACTTGATAATGATGAAGTTTAGTGCATGATTGCTGCTGTCTTTAGTGATTCCATAGGTGATAAAGCTGAAGAGCACTTTGATGAGAGAAAAGAGAAAGCAAAATAAGCTTATCTTTACTGGCATTTTATGCTTCTTGCTGCCTCCACCTAAATGGGATCTCAGATGCTGCTCCAGATGCTGCTTATTTTGGTTTTGGTTTTGACGGTCATCCTTCCTTTATGCTAGGCAAGATGCTCTACCTATCTTCAGTCCCTTCTGTTTATTTTGATTATAGAATCATAGAATAGTTAAGGTTGGAAAGTACCTTAAGATCATCTAGTTCCAACCCCCCTGACATGGGCAGGGACACCTCCCACTAAACCATGCCACCCAAGGCTCTGTCCAACCTGGCCTTGAACACCACCAGGGATG
>WYDI02026248.1:0-35548 GCA_009867235.2 Psittacus erithacus
CAGTGGTTTGTGTTATACCTTAGTTACTGGACTGTTCTTACCTCAACCCATGGGAGTTGCATTCTTTCGATTCTCCTCCCCATCCCTCTGGGAGCGGGGAGGGAAGAAGAGGGGGAGGGGAGTGAGAGAGAGACTGTTTGGTTTTCTGAGTTACGGCTGGGTTTAAACAATGAGAATTATCTAGTTCTCACATGGCAAGCAAAGCTAAGCCAGGGTCAGTCCATGTATGAAACATCTTTCAAAAAATGATGAGAAACCAATTTGTGAAGAAATCAGAGTTGGCATTTAAGAGCCTACCCACCTGTAAGGGCTGATTTGCTGCCTAGGGATCCACTCTTTCAATGAGATACATAGAGATACTACTTGCAAGACAACAGAGGATTTCAGCACTGCCAGGGATGGGGCAGCCACAGCTTCTCTGGGCAACTTGTGCCAGGGCCTCACCACCCTCACAGGGAAGAACTGCTTCCTAAGATATCTCAATCTGTCCTCTGCCAGTTTAAAGCCATTCCCCCTTGTCCTGTCCCTACGGGCCTTTGTCAAAAGCCCCTCTCCAGCTTTCTTGTCAGCCCCTTTACAGACTGGAAGATGCTCTAAGGTCACCCTGGAGCCTTCTCTTCTCCAGGCTGAAGAAGGCCAACTCTCTCAGCCTGTCTACATAGCAGAGGTGCTCCAGCCCTCAGAGCATCTTCCTGATCTCTTCTGGACTCAATCTTACAGTAAAAGGAGAATGCCTTCCCTTGACTGTACTGAAGTATCGAAGAAAATATTAAACTCATCAAAGCCAGAACTGTTTTCAGCTCATCGAAAGAAAGGTATTTCTAGAACAATAGCCTAGTCTTGCCTCAAAGGGAGCTTCAGCACTAGATAGTAAAAAATGTATGTACAGACTATCAAGTGTAAGCAGTAAGGTCCCTCAAAATGTTATTAGCTTAGCCTCAGTAAGGCCATGTTTTTCAAAAATCTATAGTCCTTCTGGCTGTGAAGCTTGAAGTCTCACTTTGTCCTACACCTCCAGGAGAAAAAATACCGATCTTGAGATTGTGATAAAGCTTAGTATGAACCGACAACTTCCACATCATCACTAGCATTTCCCTTCAAAGAAGTTTTTTTATTTTCAGTTTCCCAGCACTGGAGCAGGCTGAGCTCAGAAGCACACAGCCAACCACGACCACTGCTGCGTTTTCAGAAAATAAAAATTGATTAAATTAACAAAAGGATCCTACAGGATTCAAAATACAAGACAAGGCCAATTCTTGCAGGATATCTAGCACCTAAGGTCAAAAGGCTCAGGATCAAAGCTTCTGGTTTAGGGCTCATTGGATGTATTTTTCCTAATACCTTGTACCTCCAAGATCTGGACAAGAACTATTATTGGTTTGAATTGCCCTTCAGACACACAGCAGAAAAAGGTATTTATTTTTTTTAAATCAACCTATTCTCTGCCTTGGAACTGAAATACAACACAACACTACAGGTGGATATAAGCAAATGAGAACAAAATTTATGAATCAGCATAGCCAGCATGCCTGTTGATTAAACTACTATGGTGCCAAGATCAACTTCATGAGGTTCATTGTAGCCATCATAGCAAATGAAAAGGGTTAAGGCAAGTTTAAAAGCAACGAGGTAGCTCTGTAGATCCTTGAAGAATACTACTTCGAGTCTGGCAGCAGCAACATCTTTTTATTTATTCCTACAGATTATTCCATGACCATTCGCCCTCTATGGGGAAAGGAAATAGCTGAGCTTATGATCCAACTTTCTGTAATTATTTTTTTTTTTCCAATAGGATTGCAAATAGTTACCTTGAAAATAATATGCTCCAAGGACTGTTGTCATTAAAAAATGCCCATCATGCTCTGTATTTCAAAAGTGCTTTCTATAACCAGATCATAAACTCCTTTAAAATTTGAAATTGTGTTCAATATTATCGGAAGAATTTACAGGTAGAAGAGCAGCAATGTTAAAAGACAGACACAGACACGAGAAACCAGCCACAGAGCTGTGTGATCAATCCGTATCTCCTAACTCCTAAACTTGTGCCCCCTATCATGAGCCATGTTTTTTGCAGTGTGCTTCCTCTTAAATGTCATTGCCACCCCAGCTCAGAATAGCCAAGTTCCCTTGGGACAGCATCTTCAGGAGCCATGTCTTACACAGCCCTGGTAGTGATGCTCTCAAAACAACTGAAAAGTTGTTGATTATATGCCCTATGTCCACAAAAATGAACTATTCTTATAACTTTTGGACTTCAGTAGAACTATTCGATACAGTTACAAATGAGAAATTATTCATGTAAAAGACAGAGTATAATTGTAAGATAGTATAGAAAGGAAATGTGTAACAAGGAACAGGGCTGAAAAGTTAAAATAATGGCTTGATAGATGGATATCATTGATATTCCTGAAGTATCATCTTTGGAGTATCTTAAGAATGAAACACTTCATGATCTTGACACAAAGTCTGAACATGGTAATGAAATCTGCTGATGACAAAGTCAGAAGCCATGTCAATACACTGAATTGAAGCACCATAAAAAGTAATAGACAATCCTAAGGGCAGGAACTAAAAAGACATTTAACAGCACAGTACGCAAGGCCATACAGTTTGGGAACAACTTCTCATATACACAAAAAGATCATGGGCTGGAAAGACTGTTTTCTGTTAACTATGACCAAAAGACACAATGCAACAAAACCACCAAAAGGGCAAAGCCTGATACAGCTGAGGATGCCAGCTCTTTCCAGTCTAGAAAGAAAAGCATTAAAATGCTTGCATGAGAGTATATACAATCCTGGTCTCCCACATTCAAGGAATTTAAAACTGAAATTCTCAATGAGCAATTGATGACAGCGGAAAGGAAAGCCTGTGTTGCAGGAGACACAGCATGTTTTACCTGAGCAAACCTTAAGGCAGGTTTTGGTTTACCATAAATACAAGAAGGGGACCAACACTGGAGACAAGAAATGGATGTAAGGATTTATTTAGTTAAATGATAATACTGATCTGACAACAGTGGGTCCCAAAATCTCAGGAAATTAGGTATCTAGCTGCTGAAATGGTAAGAGCCCGCTGGGTAGCCATCTCCTGACGGGCTTTTGTACCCTGGGCTACACCTACTTCTGAGATAGAGAATTTAATCAGTTTATGAAAAGCTTATAATAAAGGCTGAGTGAAACAAGAAAAGCTGGACATGAACCTGAAAATCCCAGTCCAATGCTACTGTGATTAAGAGAAAATCAAGGGGCATTTAGAAACTGAGAGCATGCCAGCCTACGCATGTAATAAGCAACAAACCAGGTGACTTTTTCTGTATCTTTTCTGCTTACATGCCCTATTATTTATTTTCTTTATAAGAAAATCATATTAAAAAACCTCTGGAACAGATCCATGTCTTCTATTCAGTTGAAAGAGACCCTCACAAACAGCACAGTATTAAGAAAAAAAATTAAACTTACGCATGTTCCAAAGGAAAATCAAACTAAAAAAGGTCAATTGTACTATCCCGAACCATCAAAAAAAAAAGGATAAAAAAGGATGTGGTAGTGACTTTTGTGGTTAAAGCCCATATGGTTCTCTGATAAAGCACTCTTTTTAAGTCTGTTTAAAGCACTCCGCAGTCTGACCAAGAGCCCATAAATACATGACGCAACATACTTAAGAGTTTTACTTAGGAATTTTCCTTCCTCGCTATTCCTTGTAATTACTCTCTTTATTACTTGTATAAAGACCTCACATCTGTTACTAGATGGCAGAAAAGTTCTTTTCACTGAGGTAGGTTTGGACTCTGTTCAGAGTAGCTGCAGTGCGAGTCAGCAGGAACACTTTGCATACTTCTAGAAACCAGGAATGGGCAAACCCAACAGTGTTTTCAGCTGGATGGTGCTCATGTATGCTCCATGCTGACAGCTGGCTCCATCAAAGCAAGAGGTGACAAGGTGCCAACCTGATTACTAATTCCTTCTGAATGCTTTCCAGATCACTCAAGAAGTTAATTCTGTAATTCACTTAAGTGGTTTATTCCATGGATATTACTACATACAGGTCAGGGAAATCACACTGTGAGCGATGACTGTTCCTTTTAGCTGAGTTTCGACCTGGAATGACCCTCTTTGGCAGGACCAGGCTACTTACTTCTTTCTCAGGACTTTAAGCAGGCTGAAAAGGAGCTAAAAGCGGAATGATCACATCTTTATGGTCACTTATGCCTGTCATTGCCCGGGGAGCCATTTGCCTCCAGGCTGAACACGCCCAGCTCTCTCAGCCTGTCTCCATAGCAGAGCTGCCCCAGCCCTCGGAGCATCTTTGTGGCCTCCTCTGGAATTGCTCCAACAACTCCACATCCTTTTTATTTTGGGGCCCAGAGTGGGATGCAGGACTGCAGGGCGAGGGGGCGGTTCTCACCAGAGTGGAGTAAAGGGGGAGAATCCCCTCCCTCGACCTGCTGGTTCTGCTGCTGGTGATGCAGGACGAGGACATGGTTGGTTTCTGGGCTCAAGCACACACTGCTGGGTCCTGTTGGGCTTCTCATTGATCAATACCCCCAAGTCCTTCTCCTCACAGCTGCTCTCGATCCAGTCTCTGCCCAGCCTGTTCTTGGAACTGCTTGGGATTGCCACAAGCCAGGTGCAGGACCTTGCCCTTATCTGCTCACACTGAGTGAGCACACTCCCAAGCACTGTCTCAAGCTCCTTCAGTACAGAGAGACAGCAGAATGCAACTGTTACACCCTTGCACATCCAAAGACGCATCACCTTCACCTGGGCTGCAATATGATCAAGAAATTTTGTTCCAGAGAGCCTACAATGAATAATCATTATAAAGCAGCTACACAAAATGCAGACAATGTGCCAGGGTCCAGTTCACACAGTTTCCATGACAAGCATGCCATGACCTTCCCTGCCTCCTGAATTCATTTTAACAGGTAAGAAAATAACAATGTAGCTAATAAATATGAGCTTTTTTTACTATTTGCTTCCGTACTTTAAGCAGAACAGTCATAGGAAGAACTCTAGTGCTGGCACAGAAGAAACACCGAAGAAAGATAACCCACAGCACCAGGCTTGCACTTTTACACTCTCCTTACAGCAAGCAGTATCCAGAGGTCTCAACGTGACTGTAGAGAGCCCACTGCACCAGGCTCTGTATATGAGCAGAATGCAAGCCCTTGGCTCAGCAAAGTTGTAACCTAAAATGACTGGCATTAACAGTTACATTAAATGATGTTCTGCAAAGTCAATTATTTATACAGGATACAAATAAAGCTGTTATTTTTGAAATTCACAGCAATTATCTAAACATTCCCATGACTGAACTTTATCTGCTATCTCTGCAAAAAGCAGGGTACTGCAGACGGGAAAGAACAAATCCAAACTCCTCATATACATGACTGGCTCTAAATTAATTGTAAATGTTCAGGAAAAAGGCATACATCATTGTAGACTAGTCAACATATTCTCAATCAATGAACAGAAGTGATCAGCAAAAAACAGACGTGAGGCTGGAGGTCAGAGAACAACAGGAATCAGCCTCTGCTGCCGGTATAAACTGGAATATTCAGCTTGGAAATATGGTAATCAGTTCTGCTCCTGTCCCTACTCACCTACCCTGGGTCACTAAAAATTGAATGTAGAAATAAAAAAGATCCACAGAAGAGTGACAATTAATATTATTAGACAAGTGAAGACTTGCCATCTGAGAAGAGATAAGAGAATGACTGTTTAGTTCAGAAAGGAGATAAATAAGCAGCACATTGATAGTAGTATATACGATGAATGATCACGGGAAGGTAAACATGATGTTGTGTCTTCTTCTTTCTCATCAAAAGGGACCTCCAACTTTTTAAACACATTTTAGCATATAAAATGAAACTAGGCATAATTAGTTCTTCCAAAGTACCCCAAAGACCTTAGCAGAATTTAGAATGAATTACATATTTATGTGAATAATAAGAATGCCCACAGCTGCAATAGCAGGATTTAAATAAAATAACAAGAGATAAGAGCTTTTGTCCACAGCCAAAGGGTCGCCAGGCATGTGTGAACTAGTCATAGGCCAGAGAGGATAGGTAGAAAGAATGACAAACACCACCATGATTACCATCACCATCATCTCGGTTATTAATCATAGAATCATGGAATGGTTTGGGTTGGAAGGGACTTCTCCAGGCTGAATAAGCCCAGCTCTCTCAGTCTATCTCCACAGGAGAGGTGCTCCAGCCATCAGAGCATCTCTATGGCATCCTCTGGACTCACTCCAACAGCTCCACATCGTTGTTATGTCAGGAGCATCAGAGCTGGATACAGCACTGCAGGGGGCAGGTCTTGCTTATCGCCAACCATTGAAGCATCAATCACATGCCAGAACTCCACACTGCTGGTGTGGTATAGGCACATATTGCCAAGTCTGCCTTTTTGCCAGGGACGGAAGATGGAGCTGTAAAAGGCACCCAAGGACAGAACAGCTGCTCTTAGACTAGGCTGACCTAGCAGATGTTAAGAAGCCTATAGTTCACGGTGCTCTTCAGACCTGCCATGTCACATTTTCCTAGTGGGAACTCAGGCTGAACCAGGGTTGACTCTACACCTCCCTCTTCTTACACAGTGCCCCAACACAGGTTTGCACACTGGGGACAGCTACATGAAATCACTGAAAGGGCAAGCAGGGCGGCTGGATGTTGCATATGTAAGCATGTAGGGTTTTGCCCTGAAGTATGGGGCCCGTGAAGTATCTCGGCTGGTACTGGAGAAATGTAGGAGAGTACGTGTACTAGAGAATAATTCCTATTCTTAAAATATGGGTTTACTGCACCAGACAGTGGTGCTGCAGGTCAGACTGACAAGGCTGTTTTGCAAATGTTGATTTCAGTTATTTTGACCTTGGCAGATATAAAATTTTTATCTGGAGTCTGCCACAAAGAGATGCTCCTCCCACAGATCTTTTTTATTATTTTAGAAGAGAGAAAGAGAGGACACAAAGATACAAAAAGCACCTGAGCTCCCTGAAAAGAAAAATAACTCATTAAGTGCTGGACCCTTCAGTGACCAGAGTCTGGCAAGCACTTTGGACTGACATCCTTGAGTTATATTTTACTGCATGCAATCTGCCAAACAACTGGGATTTGCTTACAGCTGATTAGAATAGGAAGCTTGTATATTATGCATGTCTAAGAGGGAACATAGCTTGATATAATGCAAAATAAGGAAGATACTGTGTAGCAAGCATAAAATGCCTGCTCTTGCATTTTCTGAAGACATACAGCAATGACCCTGAGCAAAACCACTTGAACTTTCAGACAATAACATGATCTTGCCTTGGTCTAAATTGTAAATTGAACTTTACTGAATGCCTTTGCAAAGTGCCTGCACTCACAGATCTCAAAGTGTTTCCCAAGCACGAACGTCAAACAAAGATCCTAAAAAAACACTCCCTACATCTCAAAGGACTTAATGAAGTTGAACCTCCTACTGCAAGTTGCTGACTAACAAACACCTTATGATAGAATAGAGCTGGAAAATAACGCAGCCACCCGATGTTTCCCCTGCATTAAGATCAAATATACATCAGAACCGTCCTGCCAGATTTCAGCTAATCTGCTCCTGAGAAATAATTTCTGTAGACAGCCTGCTTACTCTCAACCACTGCTAAAGTTAAGAAGTTTTTCCTAATGTCTAACGCCAATCCTCCTCGGTAACCAAGGAGTTAAAGGCTTTTAGCACCTTGTTCATCCTTTATTTAAGGTTTGGCTCAGTCTCCCAAGCACACTGATCTCTTCAGCTTGGAGAAGAGAAGGCTCTGGGGAGACCTTAAGGCAGCCTCCCAGTGCCCAAAGGGGCCAACAAGAAAGCTGGAGAGGGACTTTTGACAAGGCTCTGTAGGGACAGGACAAGGGGGAATGGCTTTAACCTGAGAGAGGGGAGACTGACATGAGATCTTAGGCAGAAGTTCTTTCCTGTGAGGGTGGTGAGACCCTGGCACAGGTTGCCCAGAGAAGCTGTGGCTGCCCCATCCCTGGCAGTGTTCAAGGCCAGGTTGGACAGGGCTTGGAGCGACCTGGCCTAGTGGAAGGTGTCCCTGGCCATGGCATGGAGCTAGAACTGGATAAGTTTTAAGGTCTCTTCCAATCCAAACCATTTTGTGATTCTATGACAGATACTTTACAGTTGACAATGGCGAGTAACTGAAAGGTGCAATGTCATGCAATGCTCATAAGGACAGCAGAGTATAATTCTCAGCACTCCTTACCTCCCAGCAGGCTGCGAAACAAACCTGAAGAAGACAAGCAGCATTCCCAAGCTAGACGATGGACACTGTTATATTGATGAGAAACTGATGTTCTGTTTCTAACAATGTACAAGCCTAATGGAAGGGGCCGAAAGACATTACTTCCTGCTCTGTTGTCAGCTTGAAAAGGGAAAAACGCAATGAATCCAAAACTTAAATCTCTTCCAAAGCCTTGAACAGGAAACTTAGATCCCCTATGGGGCTAGTATTAAGGTTCTGCTAGAAGACATAACTAAGAGTAATGGGATGAAATTAACTAAGAAAATATCCTAACTGAATTTCAGGAGCTAATAGAGCTCTCATTTTCCCCAGGGAAGCCGTGGAAGCCCCAGCGCTCAGGAGAGCTGCAGTAATAGCGCTTTCACAATCGGAAGAATTTCTAATAACGCATGTCAGGGCTGATATCACTCAGCGCCAGAACCATGCACAGGGCTCTGCCAGCCCAGCCCGCCACCGGCTTGCTGGAATCACTGCAGGAAGAGCTTCTTTCAGGAGGGTAGATGATGCTAAATATTCTCCAGCATAGGTGTGCGGCTGATGGAAATGCAACAGTGACTGGTTTTGGCAGGGAGATGGCTTTCCTCACCAACCTGGCTCCACTTTAAAGCGGGAACAAGAATACAACCTGGTCAAATTTAACAAAGAGTTTGGCAGTATAATACACTCCTGTTCCATGGCAAAAATCAAAGGACACCTCTTCCATAATGCCAGCACCACTGTCAGCATGACCATGCTGTTAACTAAAGCAGGAACTAATCCAGTTGAAAGTAAACAAAATCAGAACAAACCCAAGCAGATAAAAAAAAAAACACCATGGAAAAATTGTTTCTCATTTTGTTTAACTTCCCCTTACTGTGCCCTCAGTGGTGCACTCTTGTCATTTGCTCTGGGCCAGTTCTGACACACCCTTGTTGCACAGCAAGCTGAACCAATTCAGTAAAAAGAAGGAGGAAATAAAAAGGATTTATTTTTTTCTGAGCTGAGCTGAACTGCCTGGTATTTCCCTCAGACAAGAAGCATATCTGGCACAAAGCGGGGTGGCAGGAGCAGGGAAACTGAGGAGGAGGAATTGAGAAGGGCAATGAGACAGGATAACACACCTAAGGATGGGATGGTGACAAACTGTTAATTCAGCTCAGCTACATCATGAAACTAAACCCTCAGTACCTTGTGAAGCCTAAACCCATTTCTCTCACGAATAAAGCTGCCTTGGATCACAAGGCCAAGTGGAACGCCTGACTCTGTTTTGCCATGTATGAAATGGGGATACTAAGTACCTGTATCATCCTGTCTTATTTAATCTAAATACATCTTTACAAAAGGATGCTTCAAAAACACAGATAATCATTCAAATAAAAAAATAGACCCATAAAATCAAACCAAGTAACCCTCAACGAGAAAGCAAAGTCCCTGCTCCGTGGACAAACTGAAATACTTTCAACTGATGAATTACTCATTTTGTTTAGAGCAGAATTATCAGTTATTTTATCAGTTATAATTATGTATTTATATAATTGATAATTATTACATATATATTAAATATTTCTATAACTGATTATTATATATATAATTATCAGTTAAACGCTTTATCTTTCAATAAAGCGTATACTTAAAAAACAACAGTCAGACTTTCCCCCAGTCTTTAATAGCACCCAACAAAAATGCCTTAAAACAGGTATACATCACTCATTCTGCTGCCAATCTTGGATGGTTTTTTTAACCTGAAAGAGAAGATAAACTCCACTCCAACATATGATGAGAAGAGAAGCACAAGTCACTTGGGGGAAAAAAAAAATAGACAAGAAAATACAGTTTTATTAAAAAGAGAAAATCCTAAGGGAATTTTCAATTTCATAATTATAATGAGAGGGGTTGAAAAGAAGACGTAAAGCAGAGAAAAGAAAAAAAGACTATCTGTGGGACAAGACGCAACAAAAAACACAAAACTGAACCAGAGACAGACTTTCAAGTTTAACCTCAGAAAGGACTATGGTAGTCTTAGCTCTGTTCCCAAAGGAGGGTAAGCCACACGACATCACCGCCACACACAAAATTCAGCATATTTCATGAGCAGGAGGCTCAAGAAGAGAACAGGTCAAGGTTGATATCACTAGAACAGCAGCGAGAGGGAGCTTGCACTGCAGTTGTCTGAACCACACCTAGTCTGCAGTTAAATATAGAACTTTACTTTCTGGAACTATTTCTCCTCTTAACCTTCAGAGCATAAATATTCGAAGAGATATTTAAGAGAAAAAAAAAAAAGGAAGAGGGAGAAAAAGACCTGAATCTATTGTCCGAAATCTAAGCCTAGCAACTAATAAACTACCCTGGGAGAATTTCCAAAAAAGCAGTAAAGACTGGAGAATTGAATTACAGAAACCACAAGCAGTATTCTGGAAATCCAGTATAAACCAATTAGTTTCTTTAATACACATACCCTGTATACAGACACTTATGTACGTTAGACATTGAAGTATATGTGCTGACCCTAACTCTAATCTTAATTATAACAGGTTGGCACCAATATAATAATGAATTGAACTGGATTTTTGGTTTTTTAAATATTTTTAAAAAGAGAAACTAGCCCTTCAACCCTTCTCATTCAGTTCATGTGCCAAATCCTGACTGGCGCTGTGCATTTTCAGTTGGAGAGCCTGTTCCTAGAAGCAAACCTCTCTAATTTTTGCAATCAAATTCAGATTCTCTCTCTGAAGTGCTCTCAGCTGGTTTGACACATCGACTTTTAGCAACTGCATTTCTTACCAACTGAATCACAGTCAGAAGTACATACCAGAATTAACTGATAGAGCAGCTCAAGACTTTGATCCTCACCAAAAGTATGTTTATAGAGCTCCACAACAATGTTTCAGAATTTATAGGAAGACATAGTTCTGCATCACCTACATAAGTTTCCATTAAGGTCTACATCCAATCCTCTTATCTTCAGGCATTTAACTAAACCACCAAAGTCAGGTCTAATTGCACAAGGCTCCTCTTGTAGCCAGAGAAGAAGGAGCATATAGCCCTCATATGAGTTGCATTAGTGGGATAGAATTGCCTTCTGGATCTCTATTTCTCATTGCTGAATAGCTAGAAGCCAAGATGAATAAGCACTTTACTGAGGTTCCCAAATAAGAATCTCAAAACTAGGTGCCTAAATCCCTGTGTGCACCAAAATCTAGGTGTACCATCAAGATGCTGCAGGACACACAAACACAATGCAATGAAATTTGTATTGATTAAAGAAAATAGTCCATTAAACTGAGTAAGGTGCTTCCACTCACAATCAAAACTTAATCCTTCAGAAGAAAATGCATATTACAAGATAAATGGCACCAGACCACATGCAATGTCAAACACCATTTCACTGGTCCAAATGCTTATTCCTGACTATGGCATCCAGTGAACCTGCGCTGCTTGGGCCAGCCAGCCAGGGGTCTGACTACCTCCAACCTGGCTGCTGTTAATCAGTCATATTAAGCACAAGCCTAGAGGACTCCAGTGACTTGCAAGTGAAATTAGTTAGCTTCTTCCTAAGGCTCACAAGAGAGTGCTTCTCTCCTACTCTTTCAAAACTTGTCATATAAAACAGCTCATCCTTACCGCTCAACTAGGCCTGTTAAAGTGTAATAGTTAAAACAACCATAGTCCCAACTTGCTTTACAGTGTAGTTTTATTGTCACACAAAGTTTTTACCACGGCTCAAGTTTACCGTGTTCTTGTGTCAAGTAAACATCCTCAGCCACACTTTCCAGTACCCAAACCCAAGGCTGTGAAATCCAGCACTCGCGGTGACCTAGCAAAGGCTTTGCAAATAAATATTAAAGCCAAGATTAAGGCAACGTGGCAGAAGTCTCTGTAAAACAACCGAATATGAAGAAAACCCCAGCAACAAAGACCTTGCAGAGCACAAGACACAGCAAACAAAACCAAGAATGACAAGAAAAAAATCAGATCAAGTGATTATGCATCTGTATATACAACTGCATGGTTTCCAGTGTCAACACACTGACTTGCTTCTCTCCATATCCAAAATCAAAACTCACACCTTTCTAACAGACACATACCAAACCATTACAGGTTGCCTGACTTCTTCAGTGTCACAGCAGAGACTGGCTTTAGGAGAGATCTGAAGGGGGAAAGGGAGCACTTGCTTAGCTTTCTCCTTCCGCTCTGTGTTTCCACAGCACCTAGCACAAAGGAGTCTAAGGTACTGTCATGATTCAAACAGCAAGTAACAGCAGTTATCATACTTTAGGCCAGATAGAAACCAAGAAGAAAAATACTCATCCCCAAAAAGCTCTAATTTTACTTCAGAGTAACTCAGTATTTCACACACAGAGGGGTTAATGAGGACATGGTACTGTCCTGAAGGTACATGGAGCTGCAATGGTTCTGTCATTTTACATACTGCAATCAGGATGGTCACACAAGCATTTTAAAGTGCTAAAGATCCTACTGCGCATCATACTGCCTGTGTGGAGGAGGACACCATAAAAACCCAGTCCCCTGCACTATTAGACTTCAGGAGTTTGCATTAGTTGGGTCTAGCAAAGCAGAACAGAACAGATTTCAAACACTTACATTATTTCCTTTGGGGAAACATTCAGCCAAAGCCAAAAAAATCAGTGCAGTGCCAGGACAGAACAGGGAAACAAACACTTCGTTACTGGTCTCAGCCCTGCAAAGACCCTCTGATAGTCTGTGTCCACACAGATGTATGTCCCTCTTGTTTGTAAGATGGCTTAGGTCCCTGAGGGAGCTCAGTGTTTTGATCTTAGCTTAGGCAAATGGAGGCACTCTCCTGCTTCTGATCAGTTCCAGAGGCCCTTGTGCAAGCAAAATGAAAGAGAAGCATTATGGAAATGGCAGAAGATCCTAAAAATTTGCTGGCCAAGAGCTCAATGGAGTTGCAAACCAGAGAGGAGTACAGCACACACAGAGTCATCTGGTGCTTCTATGGAAAGGAGGTTTCTCACACCCTCCGAGGGAAGAAAACTCCTCCCAGGCATTTAGCCCTTACCAGAAATAAGCATTCATTCCTAAACTACATTTGAGTTCACTAGCCCTTTTCTATTACATGACATTATCCACAAAAGAGACATTAGTGTAAGGAAAGGGAAAGGTAAAGCACACAGGCAGCCAGGAGCCCAGACTCAGCGCTTCGTCTCTGCAGGACTGAAGGGCTGGGAGCTCTAATGATCACCTGCCACTCTGCATATGTATTTGAAAGATCCACTTTGCTCTGTACCGTTCCCAGCTCATGTAAAAGGGTTCTAAGAGCCTTTTTGGGCAAGGAATCTACCGCTTGTTAGACACAGTTTTGCATCCTGAACAATTGCAGTGGTGCAGAAATGCCAGTTACAACTATAACATGACTCATTATGAGGACAAATGAGTAAACTGGGAAAGGAGAAATGCAGAATGTAAAGAGCATGCAGACCCTCACTGAGACAGAGCCTGTGGTAGGCTAAATGGAAATGTTTCTGCATAAGTAAAGGAAGAGCTGAATGTCAACGCTCCCAGACTGAGCTATGGACAAGATGTTTTAGTGGCTACAAAAAATGAGGTATTGTCCAAAGGAGTATAACCTTTTTTTAAAACACAAGCAGTAAAATGGTTCCTCCTACTCCACCATCTAAAAATCAAATTATTACACTGTTACTGGCTTGAGATGCTAAAACACATCCATGAAAATGAAGCTGGTGTTCACCAGAGCAGGAAAAAGGACACTTGCATTGGCTTTAAAATGCCCATCTCCAAAACCCCCAAGTGACATACCTTTCCATAACAGCCAGGCACTCCTTTCTCCATGTGAACCGACTGCCTCGCCGTAGTCTGAAGGTCCCAGAGGTAGCTGTGACTGGGGGAGGCGTCTGTCTCCATTCTGGCTCTTCTATTGGGATAGGAGCGGGTCTCATGCTTAATGTAGCCCCTAAGAATAATAAATATTGTGTTTCCTAATGGATTAAAAAATATGCTCATTTTCTTACTCCTGCTCATGAAAAAAAGACAAGACAGATAATGAAACCATTCAAACTAAAAAAGCAAAGCATCATCAAACAGAACATCTTGAAGACACACAAAGCCAGCTAGAGTTCCCATTCCCAACTTCCAAGCCAGAGAGGTATCAGGTGAGCATGGAAATCTAAGGGAGACATAACTGAGCTGACAGCCTCTTTGAAAAAGCCGTCCTATCTTCACTGACAGGAAAGGGTGAGCTATGCCCCAGCTGGGATTTATTTAGGCATGCTGCTACCTTTTCTGCCACAAAATGGGAAATAGCAGGCTTCTCCTTAATCATCATTCTCAGGAAGCAAAATGTAAATTTACACCCAAGGTATTTCAACACGTCCAAAGAGCTGACTCAACACTTGAAGTAGCTCCACCAAAAGAAACACAACCCATAATCTGTACAAACATGGGCTCCGAAGTGCTAGGTTGCCTGAAAAAGTCACCAAAAGCAGGTTAACATCACACCTTTCCTCTTCTGTCCCCCTTCTATGGACATATTTTTCTTTTCAAAAATCCTGAGCTGGAAAGCATCAAACAAGAGTCAGGACTTGGCAAAATGCCCTCAGGAAAGGCCCTTTGAAACTTACCACTGATTCTTTCCACAAGAGTCTCTCAGTTAATAAATCAAGATAAATCAAGCAAACAGAAAGACTGATCTTTCATACATCCCTTGGTGAGGATGGGAACCTGGTATAGGACATTAGTACATAAAACAGGGTATGTTCTGAAGGACAGCTTTGTGCTCAGTGACTTCCTTTGGAGGGAAGAAAATTCTTGTGTGCAAAAAATTAAAAAACTCCAGTTGTATGACAAGATAAATCACCATTCGTATCCCATGAGCATACTGAGCTCTACTGGAATTCATGCAAGAAACTAGCCCGGATAGATCCAAGAGAAGCAGGCAGCTCTGCTCACACCAAGAATACAGTGCTGTGCACATGTAAAAGCAGGGCCAAAAAAGCAAATCCCTCAGGGTACTCAAACTTACTCAGAATGGTTAGGATTTAATAATGAAAACATACTGTGTTGGTGAAACAAAACTGCTTCTTTAATATAAAACAGAGTAAAAGGGTCAAGGGAATTTAAAGTCTAACCAATAAACAAATTCCTGGAGTTAAAAAGCAAGAAATTAGCTATTTAGGCACTTGGCTGTGCTCCTTTCCAGAAATGCACAGTGAGTATTTTCCTTACTGCCAGGGGCTTGCATCAGTGCTAGGTATCAGAGCCCAAAATAATTTAAAATTCTTACCAAGGAGAAGTCTCTAGGAAGGGAAGCCCACAAACTCTGCCTTGCATGCACAACGGATGGTGCCTGTTCCTAATTCCCAGCTAATGAACCTACATGGATTACTTAGTTTTATTGACATGTAAAATATTTCCCATATTACCAATTTTTCAGCCATTTCAAGGAAATTTCCTTATCTGTTCTTTCTAGCTCTTGCACAGTGTAGGGGTCTGGGTCAGTATCAAGTTGCTAGGATTTAAATACACTTAAAAAATTAAAAAAGAATCAGGGTTGAAGAGGACAAGAAATTACCTTTCCCTGTATTGCCTTAGCAGCATACTTTCCCTACCTGACAATTTTATTTCAAAAGGGAGAGTACAGAAATCTCAGTGATGCCTAACAATCTAATTGTAGATTTAGATTAGATATTAGGAAGAAATTTTTCACTGTGAGGGTGCTGAGGCCCTGGCACAGGTTGCCCTGAGAAGCTGTGGCTGCACCATCCCTGGCAGTGTTCAAGGCCAGGATGGACGGAGTATTGCACAACCTGGTCTAGTGGAAGGCGCCCCTGCCCATGGCAGGGGACTGGAACTTGATGAGCTTTAAGGTCCCTTCCAACCCAAACCATTCTGTGATTCTATGATTGAGATAAAAGGCAAAAAGTAATTCTGTTAAATTTGCCTGAGATTTTTCAGACAAAGGTTGGAAAAGACTCTGCATTTAAAGCATAACTTTGCCCCTGCTACTATTATATTCACTTTTTGAATAGAAGATGCTTTCTTTGTTTTAGTAGCCTTGCAAGACGAATTTACTTATTTCTCTTTTACATGGGGTAACAGTATCAGCAGCAGGTCAGAAAGAAGTATGCTGAGAATTACAAACAAGTACCCATCACTGGTTTTGCACACAGATAAAGTCAGAAGCATGTGAACGCATACAGAGGCCCAAGTGTGCTTGGCTGCACAAGTGGCAAAAGTGGAGGACATACGCACCGCTGCCACTTTTGATAAGGTAACTATGGAGCTTTTACTCATCATGCTCAACTAAATGAGCATTTGGGGATCCCTGTTTGAATGCTTCATTTCAATCTCCTTGCCACCCAGCTCCACTTCTTTACAACTTAATAAGTTTCATCTTTGTTACTCGGTCAGATTCTTTTTATAAACCCCTCAAACACTTTTAAGAAGTGGAAATTCTCTCTTGAGCAGAATGAGCAGAGCAAAGGCAGTATAAGATTTTCATCTCAGGATATGCATCAAAAAGCAATGTATCTTTACAGGGTATAGAGGTGAAGCATCTGGGAAGAACTGCTTTTGCAGAGAAAATGAAATGCAACATCTCTCACTCCCTGCCAGTGCCGTGCACCTTTTGCAGCAGTACTGTATTTCCATTGTGCAAGCCAGCATTTTCACAAATGCCAGGTATGACTTCGGGGATGCTGCAGGTGGGGTTTGGGGAGAGGAGGCAAAAGTGGTTCTCTCCAGCTGGAATGCAGCTTTATCTCTTTACTCAAAATTCCTCATGGCAAACACCTGCCTTCTCCCAGCACATCCCAGACACTTTCCTGAAGAAAGAGCATTGCTCTTAGAAGCGTCACATGCAATTCCTGATCCACATCACATGTCTCAGAGAGGCCCCATCATACAGGGGTGATGTGCAAAATGGTTGCAGCAAGCCTCAGGCCATCTCCCAGCTCCAAGAAATCATTTCCTGGCAAGCCTTTGCAGCAAGTACCTATCATATATTATACTGATAAGAACAGATGTCATGCTGTATTTTTAGCCAGGCTGACCCAAGATCACATAATAAACACCTTTCAGTTACTCCTGAGCCAGGCTAGATTTGAATCAGCAGCCTGCACAGCAAAACCTTCCCTACAGAGCTCATTGCTTGGATAGAGAGGATCAAAGCAGGGACTATTTTCTCTTTACTCTGTAAACAGTAAATCACCAACAATACATTTCCAGTTCAAATCTCATGGGAATTCAGCCCCCGATTTTTTCTTTCTTTTTTTTTCTTTTTTGTTCCCCTTTTGAAGGCTTTTCTTTTATAACTAAACAAGAACTGCTATGGGAATAACACAAGAGATGCTACAACTTGATAATGACTACCTCTCTTTTTCCCTTTTGTTCAAGGAGGAAGAGGACATGGTTTTCTCCAAGGTGACCACAGACGCCTTCTTATTACGGAAGACTGGCAGAAATAAATATCCAGACTAAATGGAATCAGTCTGTATCCATCTGTAACTTCAACACATCATTTCTAGATGCCAGCTTCAATTTGCAGTACACAGAGGCAAAAGACATGCCAAAGTTTCTCATGACAAACTTTCTGCATTGCCCAAGACCCAGTGGCTGCCAAACTAATCAGACTAGCAACTACCAATGTAAAAAGGATTTATTTATTTATTTATTTAAAACCCATGGGCTCTGAAAAACAGTCAGAACATTACAGGACTCTCTGCACTCGTACACAGGCTTCTGAAACATGTACTATTTATCTACTGCCAAAATGCTCTCAGTCCTTTACAAAACACAAGAGATGCGGTGCCTGTCGGAAAAAACCTCGATCTAAATTAAAAGCATCCTTATTAATTGGATTAAAGACCTTTCAAACACCAGCATTTAGCACTGACTTCTTCCCTTCAACAAAAAACTGCTTTTCGCCCTAATTGGCAACTGTTTCCAGAAAGAATTTACAATCACCAGTACCCTGGAATTCGCAGCATTGCCATTAACTCTGACATCACTCCTACCAGGAAAATGTTGATCAAGAAATTTTTGAGCAAGATTATTGCATACAGTAGGAAAAGCTGTTTTATTTTCCTGATACATGAGACTTAGTTCCTTTTGCAATGTTCAAGTCTGCTGTTGTCTGAAAAGCCACCACCAAAGACAGAAGTACAGAAGCTGTCCATGCAAACCAGCAAACAAAACCAAGCAAACAACAAACAGCATACTCAGGAGGTCAAAGCAAGCTGACAAATAAGGAAAGCAATGGAATTGCTGAGTCTCTTCTCCACAGGAGCAATGTCTCAACAGCAGCAACATCTCAAAAATGTTATAAGGCTCCACAACACAAAGTTCTTGGGTTAGCAGACGCAGGACTGCTTGTGGACGATTTAAAGCATTATATAGCATATTCTACATTTGAAAGAAGAAAAATAAAATCTTTTTTTGATGTATTTATAAGTCCTCTTTTGCTTATATAGGGCATAGTAATAGATAGTCCCTGCTGTGAGGAGCTTACAGGCAAGGCAGGCAAGTCACACACTGTAAATGGTCTCATCTTTATCTACAAGATGGAAAAGTGAGGTAGAAAGGAGAAGTCATTTGCTACATGTTGTACAGAAAAACTGGCAGAGCCAAGGCAAGACTACAGGTCTGCCAAGTGATCACCAGTGCTTTCTGTACAAAACAACTATTCTTTGTTAAGAGTTCATAAATTGATTATATTTGATATCCTAGTCCTTCAAACCTGTTTCAATTTTAAGCAAAAGTTTTCTTCCCATTATTACACAAATGAATTCGGTCAGAAAATGGACTAACTCTTAAAATCCAGTTTTCCAAAATAAGGAACTGAAGAAGTGGGGGAACTAAAAGCTTCCAAAGACCCCACTTAGTCCATTGGCAACTCAAACATGTAGGTGCCCCTGCACAGACAGATCTGACTCTATCACTCAAAGGGGAAGGATTAAGATTTTATTCCCAGCAGCTGGAATTGGAAAAGATGGGATATATGAGAATATAAAGCCAAATGCCACTTCCTAGTAAGTGAGCAAATAGAAAAAACACATGCCAGTCATTTAATCTCTTAAGTTTCTTCAGGGAACGACAAACTTTTGCACTCTACAGAGAGTGCAATGACAGCATTGCTTCTTTTGAACACGGCAGGAAGGTCTGCTGATTTTCTCATTTTCTGACTCTAAAGATGACAGCCGAATGGCTACTCTAGTCTGCTAGTCACAGGATACTGAAAGTAGTATCCAAATCTTAGGCTTCAAATTGGTTTTGTAACAGTAATTTAAAGCCACAGTTCTTTGGACAAGGTTGTACCTTTCTTAATACACTGTATACACTTGCATGTACGCATGCTAATTATCTCTTGGCTAGCCAGTCTGACCTGCAATATAGTAGATGGCAGTAACTCAAAGTAGTGGATTATCCTGCAATAAATAAATAAATACCACCACATTTTCCTCAAGTAGACTTTTACAACAGCTACAGGAAAACTGAGAGCTCCCTCCTTTACCTCAGTCTCTAAAAAAGAACCAAGTGTTCCTTGGTTCTAAAGGGAATTTAAATGCATCTAAATAGTCCCTTGGCATAGGCTGAGGAGCCATTTTGCCTTTTACACTTCTTAGAAATGCTGTGCAATAACTTTTGTTTGAAAATAAGTTACACTCAGACAACAACTCAAGAATTTTTTCCACGTGTGTATAAAGAAAAGTGAACAAGACTTCGGGAAGACAGTGCATCAGAGAACTAGAGATTAATGCTGATTCATCTCAATTTAAGCCATAACCTTCAGTGTTGTAAGTCTTCCTTTCTTAGATGCTGCTCGAGAGTGAAAGGACAAACAAGATGTGAGCTTATGGATGTGGGGAAAGGAAGAAGTTTAAGAGGAGGAAGTAAAGATTTTAGTGCTAAGTTTGACATGGCTTCGCTTACCTCAGCACAAAATATTAGTTCTTAAACAGTTCCAAACGGCAAGGTGCAAAGCCATAAGAAAGATCCACACAGTTTTCACTGTTAGAGGAGGAACTTTTGTTTTGTTTGGGAGGTTTTTTGTTACTTTTTGGGTTTTTTTTCCCCCAAACTACATCTTCCAAAACCCTTCTAGTTCTCTCCACTGTTTTGGAGGCACTACCTTGCATAAAAGGGAGTGGCTGAGAAATACTTCATAGGGTACAACTTGAGGCTTTCAAAGAAGCGATACTGGTAACTTTGCTGGTCCTTAGTATCACAATTCTACCCACTGCAAAATCAAGGCTTCTTGGCAATCCCTGCAGCTTGCCAGCACCTCACAACCCTTGGCACTTTCATTCTTTAAAACCATTTTCTAAATAGATGCTTAACAGAAAGGACGGGCTCAGCCATGAATTTGAACCAGCCCGACTTTAAGCTCAAGTTTTTCATTTTCAAACCAACTGACAGCTTCAGCCTCTTGATTTTCAGCTTATACACAAAGCAGAAGTTGTAAAGATCTGTTTTCACTGGAATTTTTCTTAACAGAATTCTGGATATAAAGCCAAATTCACATTAGGGAGTCCAAGTCTTAAGTTTCGTAAAACAATTAGACAGTTAATTTAATCATGCCATCATTTAAAGGAAATTGAATGTAAATATTTTGATCTTTACAATAAAACTGCTAAAGGGAAAAATAAGAACTGTTGTCAAAAAAAAATCTATGGAGAAGAAAAATGCAAGGAAATTAATTCTACTGCGATTTTGGAGATTGCTGGTGAGTGAAAAGATAACGAGGAGCTTACTTTTTGTATTTAAGATCTATTTTGAGATTTGAAGAAGCAGGTGGGATTTGAAAGGCACATCTCCAACTTATCACTCTATCAATATCCCATCCACCACGAAAACCTCTGAAGTTATCTCAAAGTTCCTCTACACAAAACTGCTTATTTTTTGATGCAACATTCTATTATGCAGACGTTATTAATGTTTTTTATTATTTTTTCTGAAGAGCCTGAGCATATATTTCATGTTACCTGACTACAACTTCACTTGAAAGCTTCTGATTCCCAGAGTTGGCTAGCACTGAGACAACAGGGTAAGTAACATGACTGAGGAACTAGACACACGGCTATGGATGAGTCAGCTATAGATCATTTACTGCAAAGCAAAGTGCAAGTTTGTTCTTACTCTCCTAAAAAAAAGTAAACTGGTCAGAAAGAATACCTCTATAGGACACCAGACCAAGAGGTGAATGATCAGTGACAGTAAAAAACAGTGACAAAAGGCTTTATTTATTTCCATAAATAAAACAACAGGAGATGTTTAGGCTGTATTTGTTTACCGGGATTTGTCTTCTCAAGCTGGTACCATCTGTAAAATGCCCTTTTCTTCTGTTCACTCAGGTCTGACCCCTGCTGCAATAGCCAATGGGAGATCCGGCTCTGACTGATACCTGTAAAAAGACAGAACAAAAGAAAAGGAGAGGAAGAGGAAAACTTGTTCTTTTAAAAACATTTTAAAGTGGTTTATATGCTGATAGAAGGTGTCTTACAAAGCCCAGGAACTCATAATGTTTCAACCACAAAAAAAGTATAGTTCAAGTTTCCCCATCCCCATCCCTAACTGTTTTGACTTCTCCCTGTTATCTTCAGCTTTATTCAAGGTACATCCTGGAATCAGCACAATCAACCTACAAGCGAAGAGGGTACAAACTGGGAAGGCAGATCTACCACTGACTTGAACTGTTCACAACTTCCCACATTCTGAAATTTTGTCATCTGTGAAATGGGAACAAGTCCCTTACCCACTATTATATATAAAGAATGATAGTTAGGAGATTGTTATCATTCAATGCTTGAATAAGAAGGGAGATAAACACAAAAACAGTTTATGTGATACAGATCAAATCAGTCCAGAAATGGAGCAAGCCAACTATCAGTAGCTATAACAGCAGCCAGAAAACAACAGACAAAAGGCAGCTGTCTGCCAGCAAAGCAGGATTCACGCTCTAGGTATCCACACAAGATTAGGGACAAAAAGTTCCAGAATTTTTAAGGCAGGAATTCTAAGAAAATAGTAAAATGGGAAAAACCTCTAGAAGTTAAAGAGTTATTTCCAAAGTGTGACATTGAATGAAGGATCGATGCAGAAAGGGAAAAGAAGTGATTAGAAGGAGAGGAACCAAATAATGCAAGAGGTTTAAAAGTGCACTAAGAGGTTCATTTGAAAATATCAAAATACATGTAGTTTGCTGAATAACTGAAGCAGTACTGGAGGATTTCTGGTGCTTTCCACAAGACTCCTCAGCTTATAGAAAGGGTTAATAACATCTAAACTCACCTGAGAAGTTTTTAGGGGGTGCTCCAAGAAATAATATATGGCTGAACACCACCTGTGCCACCACCTGCTTGGCGATAACACTGAGGCAGGTAGAAGGCTGGTTTTCACACAGAAACCAAACTACCTCTCCCCTCTCGAGATGCATCAAAGTTTTATAAGATCTCATAATCATATTTAACTCATGAAAAACAACCCCCTGTAGTTTTACTACTTCTAATAAGGGGATTTTACTATGTGTGGGGTTTGGTTTGTTTTTTTCATTGGTTGGTTTTTTGTTGTTTGGGGTTTTTTTTGCATTGAAACACTGAAGCTAGTTAACTTTACAATGATAGAACCTGACTCTCAAGTATCATATTCAGGGGAATTTACTCCAACCAGATTTTTATAATGTGGAGTTTATGCTCTTAACTGTTATTCCTTATAGAGGATTTCAGAGCATATGAAGTTTTAATTGTCCTGGGGAAAAGGGATAGGTCTATTTTGTTTTGAGTACAGAAGCTTAGTGCTATTCAATAGAGCTCTGCCCACAAAACCTACTCAGGTCTGACTTTGTTTCCTGCACATCTACTGACGTTCTTAACACTCATTCTCAGAGACTGCATTTGTCCCACAGCTGGAAGAGTTCAGAAACAGCTGGGGCACTCAGAAGTTGATCATCCTAATTGGGATGTATTATTGAGTTCGTATTAGTAGGGAAGGAAAATTATTCAGCTAAACATAAACCTTAGATTCTGCCAAGTTTACATCAAGTGGAAGCATACAAGTTAATACCAAAGTAAGTCAATAAAAGTCGATAAACCTCTCTGACCCAACACAAGGCTTCAGTCTAATTGAAATCTCGCAATCCAGATGCCTGATGGGCAGTGAAAAGACCAAGTTTTGAAAATTTGCAGCTCTTCCTGTACTATTATGATTTAGAAAAGCCATTTCTTTAACACAGTGCTGCGGATCACAACTGTTCATGTCTGCTTTTGGCTGCCTGGCTCCTATTAATCAATGGGTAACAGTACCGTTAATTAACTTGTTTACTACAGTCCACTTAGGCTTACTGCAGTGAATTAGTATTTGTTGAGTGTTTGGATAACAACGTAAGATACAAATGAAAAGCATTATTACATAAAATTATAAATAGAGATTAAGTATCTTCAACAAGAGGCTACTGGAAAATCCAAATGCTGCTCAAGAGGCTGCCTGATAGGGTCATAAAGTGCTACAGATGTTAGCCACTTCAGACAATGTGCTCAAGACAAAGCAAAGGAGAAGGAGCCAGAAGATTCAAGCTGCGTACTTCCATGTCCACATTTGACCCATTGCAAGTCCTCACAGTTTATAAAGTTGTTTCTGCAAAATGGAGATTTGTGAAGGATGCTGAGATGTACAAATTCAACAATAAATTCTCAGTACATTATTATTTGACTGTGGCACCTTATGAACAGGGGTGTAGTCCATGGCATTTTTTGCATTAGCAAAAAGCCCATGGCCCATTTTGCTCTTTGGCTTACAGACTTCCACAGCAATGCTGCAAACCCAGAGAACATGCCTGGTATGGCTTAGGTGGCTGATCTTTGGTTTGGTCACAGGAAAGTAGTGGATAACCTCTAGAAGGCCTTTTGAAGTCCCATATCCTGCCATTCTTTTCTCCTATTTATTTTTCTCTTTCCTTGTTTCAGACATCTGTAATAAGAGCCAACCCTCTTAAAGGTTTCCTCTACCTGTATCACTCATCCTGTTTCTGTTTTTAAGATATAAATATCTTAAATCTGTACCTTGGTTTAGAGGCCCCAAAACTGCATATTCCAACAGCTTAACTGACTCAAGGTCACATGCAAAGACCGTAACAGAAGAACTGATGCAGAATCACTTAGATCCCAGTACAGTGTCTTCATCACAAACCCATCTTTCATTCCTTTCAATTAAAACATACCTCCAAATTGTCACATCAGTTTCTTCAATCTTGAGTGAGTTTTGCACAGTTGACTTACAGGGACAACGACTAGTACTATCACCAGTACCCTCCTGTCACACCGTCTATATTCATGCTACTTTAGGAAATTGCACTGGCAGGAAAAAAGTAAATCAGTCTGCTGCCATAAGCAGATTAATGAAATAAGTTCTCTGCAGTACTGAAAATACAGCTGTCTTGAGGAAATTCACTCTCGAACTGGACTATGGACCTAAAGGAAGACTGCAATCCTCTAGGCTCTGCATCAATAGGGACATGAACATGTTGTAACGAGGACAACTAGTCTTCTTACAGAAAATAACGAAGGAAGAAGTGGCAATCACAAAGACTTACAGCAATACCAATGACAGGCAGAGAGAGTTAGGGTTGTTCAGCCTGGAGAAGACAAGGCTCCAGGAAGACCTTAGAGAAGCTTTCAGTGCCTAATGGGGCTGACAAGAAAGTTGGAGAAGGGCTTTGACGAAGGCCTGTAGGGACAGGACAAGGGGGAATGGCTTTAACCTGACAGAGGGGAGATTGAGATGAGCTCTTAGGCAGAAGTTCTTCCCTGTGAGGGTGGTGAGCCCCTGGCACAGGTTGCCCAGAGAAGCTGTGGCTGCCCCATCCCTGGCAGTGTTCAAGGCCAGGCTGGATGGGGCTTGGAGCAACCTGGTCTTGTAGAAGGTATCCCTGCCCGTGGCAGGGGGTTGGAATTGGCTGAACTGTAAGTTCCCTCCCAACCTAAACCATACTGTGATTCTATAAAATGTTGACTTGTGTCACATGTCACTCCTTCCCATAGCAAAGGACATTTATCAATTTACGAGATTAGCAAACCTTGCCTACACAAAACTTACAAAGATCAAACTGACAGAAAAACATATCTTTCACTGTGTTGTCATGAGTATTAAAAAAAAAAAAAAAACAGGAAGGAAAATGTTTTTCAAAATACAATTTCTTGTCATTTCAGATGACCAGTAAACTAAGCAATTTTCTGAATTCTCCTCACAATGGAAGTACTTAAGTTTCACTTTTTATTTGCATTTGCTCGGCATCCCTACACATCAGTTCCAAACCTTAAGGGATTTTATTTATGTTACAGCACTGCTTCAAGGCTGCCCTCCACCGCGCAAGATGCTCTGTGTGTTTAGCAAACACAAAGCTAAGTCCTGAAGATCTCATATCAATTAAGACAGAGACAGTAGGACAGAGCTGAATGGTACAAGCAGAATAATTGGGAAGGTTAGCAGAACTGCATGCAGAAAAGCTCTATGTATTATGTATTTAAAAAAAAAAGACCTCTTCATTTTATTTTTGTTGATTTCTTTTTTTTTTTAATGGTAGTTCAGTTTTTATGCTACTAGCCTAAGACTTGAGATATCTGGATTCAAATTCCTGTTCTGCAACAGACTGTTTCCACTGTGACCCTCATGGAAGTAAGGTTCTTTTTTGTTCCTTCGCTCCCTATGTGTAAAAAATGGAAAAGCTACTATTTCCAAACCTTGCAGAGGCCTCATATCCATCAAAGCATTTAGCCTGGCTGCAAAAAGCTCATCTGTGTATACTCCTCCCTTTCTCCTTTACTGTAGTACATAACAGAAAGACATGACTTTCTGCAAACATTTCCCTCACCCTCCATCTACATTCAGAAGCTAAGAGACAGCATCTCTGAACTAGTTTACATTTATCTCTTTATCCTTTGCCCTCTGACCGTAACACCCTTGGTACCTTGATACCATTTTGGTGTCAATTAAAGCAAATTGCAGCACACGACTTCAATTTATTGCTGATAAAAAAATCTGGCATCTCAACTGCCACATGTAGGGCTAAACATTGACCCCCAAGTAAGCTGCAGCTAAGTTAAAAGAAGCTTCAAATAACATGATAGGAAATTCCGCAGGAACTATTATTAGCTCCTGTTTATACTGTCATTTTTCTTATCAGTAGGAGATTATTTATACAGAGCCCAACCCAAGTGCTTCTTGTTTATCTTATTACAGACACCATTAAAAAGTTTCTATAAAAAGCAGCTCCTGCATTTAAGACCAGCACTAGTAAGTGTTATGCTAGCTTTTTGCTTCTTATCAATCATTCCTTTATTTTCAAGTCACTATTTAACACTTTGTTACTATTTTCCAATCTGTCCTCTTCTCTCAGTATACCAAGCAGAAGAGATGGATGCTAAAAGCTGAGGCCATGCTATTCTGCATTTATTTCAAGTGCTACACAAAAGACTTACAGCTGATGCAGGGTGGTAGCCAGTGGATGGGCAAGTCAAGTACATCCAACATTCACTCTGCGGCCTCCAGTAACAGTTTGCTACAGTATTACAAGAGTAATGGAGGGCGTAAGATCAGCTCCTGTGGGTTACTGATCTATTCTTGCAGAATTGTCCCCTTGCACAAGTTCTTTGGCTAGAACAGGGGGTTCCACCTCCATGCGCAACATAACGAAGAGGACCCCGAGACATTTGATTGATCACTGAAGGCTGAACAATCTTCTGAAAAGGTATCACTGCACTGCAATGATCCTCCCCTACACCATCTGCTACTGACCATTCTTTGGATTTCGTTTATCTATTTTAGCTCTTGTTTACTGAATTATTTACAGAACAACTTTACCACCAGGCCTAAGTTGGTAAATACTGAGATGATACTATTTGGGATCATATATTCTGCAAAGCATTATCTCTGTCAATATAAATTGCTCTTTTAAGGAACCAAAAGTGGTTTTGAGGCCTTCCTTGGGAGCCTGTTTCACAGCCTGAATGGGAAGGGATGTTGGATACATCCGAAGAATACACAAGTCAACTAGCACTCATCAGGCCTAAGACACCTTTGGAAGTGAGAGCCCTCGGACATGTGCTTTCTGTGCTGGATCTCTGTCCCGAGCTATTTTCGGTCACTCTTCACCATGCTGTACTTTTGAGAGGAAGCTGATGTTTCTCCCTAGAAGTGCTGAGCACACTCTTTTAATCTGGTACCTTCAAACATCTCTTTGAGATTTACTATTTCTTTTCAGATAAACCATAACTATGCACTTAATAGCGGCACATAAGTACTACACATCAGCTTATGTGAGGCTACGTGTTATATTTAAAATGAATTGGCTCATGTAGACTTTCCCACCAAGCATATGGAGGATGACACAGTTCAACTGCTACAGGTAGTAGGAGGAAGAGACTTGTGCATGACAGCGCAGTGCAACCCTTGATGCCACCTCGTCCTGAGAAACTGCATCGTGTGCAAAATACCACTTTCTTTTCTCATTTGAAAGGTCCACGGAAACACCATTGCAAAAGGATGTAGCCATTTAACATTTAGATCTACCTGGTTAACCACTTATATGGCTTGAAAACAAGATAGTAAAGCACTGCCATGACTTAGGTCTTTGTCCCACTGATAAACTCAAAAGCGACATCTAGTAATATTTTCTCTGATCACTGTGCAACTACATTCTGGATTCCCCCTCCCTGTTACCCAGGAGGGCTGAGTGGGATGGGTGTGAAACTTAGTCAGCTGTGTACAACATGGATGGTGTCCTCTACTCTAAGGAGGAACAGCCTGGCAAACAATGAAAGCTCTCAAAGGCTAAATGCCAACTTAATGACAACTGAAATGCAAGACAGTAGGTTGAGGAAGGAAGGAGCAAAATGATGAGGTGTGAAGAGACCAGTCTTGACTTTCCTGCAGTCTGCCTGCAGGGGTATCAAAGACATGCACCAAGACACACACCAAGACACGTATATAATTATCATTGGCTCCATTCCATTTACTGATACAGACTCTGTCTTAGACTTGGTGTGATAATTCTGATTCAATGGCTCTGCATGCAGCAGTCTGCACTGACAAAAAAATAAAATAATAAAAAAATGCTGGCTTCTTTTAGAGAGTCTTTTTCTGCAATTTTTCCCTCTTTGCTTTATTTCTGTTGAGGAGGAAGCTAGTTTGACTGCTGGTAGACATGAATGTCAATTCAGAGAGGGTTATTCCAGGACTATATTCAGGCAAGGACTGCACAAAAGTAGGGGAGGGACCTACTAACTGCCAAAACCTCAGAGTTCAGGTATAATTCATGCAACTAGACTTAACATTTATTTTTTGAAGTACTAATGCTAACATCTGATAAGGCTAATAATATTCCTCAGTTACACTAAATGTTAATCTCATGATTTTTCAGACAAAATCGAAACCAGGGAAGGACAAATAATTTAGCCCAAGATCACAGAGAACAGTTGGAGACGTGGAAGGAATTCCTAGCTCCATGGATCAAGCACCTGTTTCTGTCTGCCTACCTCAACTGCTAGCATGTCTGCAAACCCAAATCTCCCAGGCAGATGAGTTCTTCTGACCTTTCTAATACTGGAAATACCATAAAAAACAAATTCCCTCTTGCTGGTTTGTAATTCCTAGTGATCAAGAAACCTTAAAAATTACCTATTTTCAAGATTTAATTCAAGCTTGGGTTAAAAAATTAATATATGTTATAGGTACAACATGGAATTGGAGCTATTTTATTAAGTCTTCATCCTAAGATACTGAGATGCTGGAGCATATGCAGGGAAGGGCAATGGAGCTCATGAAGGGTTTTGTGAGGAACAGCTGAGGGAACTGGGGATGTTGCTAAAAGGTAAGTGATTCAAAAACTTCAATATATCATACTATGACTCCTGGATCACAGAATGGTTTGGGTTGGAAGGGACATTAAAGTTCATCTAGTCCCAATCTCCTTGCCACAGGCAGGGACACTTTCCACTAGACCAGGTTGCTCCAAGCCCCATCCAACCTGGCCTTGAACATTGCCAGGGATGGGGCAGCCACAGCTTCTCTGGGCAATCTGTGCCTCACCACCCCCACAGGGAAGAACTTCCTAAGATCTCATCTCAATCTCCCCTCTGTCAGTTTAAAGCCATTCCCCCTTGTCCTGTCCCTACAAGCTCATGTCAAAGCCCCTCTCCAACTTTCTTGTCAGCCCGTTTATGCACTGGAAGGTCTCCCTAGAGCCTTTTCTTCTCCAGGCAGAACAAGCCCAGCTCTCTCTACCTGTAGTTATGCAAACTATAGCTGAGTCTCTCTACTATTCATATACATTTTATAGTATAAATACATATTATATCTATGTATCTCTCTCTCCCCATACATGAAGAAGAAGATACACATCTATTTGCCACTCTCCACAAACAATTCTAGAATTAAGGAAAACCTTTTTCGTTTTAAGATAAGAACTTGGGGCTTATTATAATGCTGTAAAATAAAATCTGCTAGCACAAGCCACAGAAAGAAAAAAAAGAAAAAAGTGATTCACTGGGGAAGTTCCATGATGTGCGGGACAATGGGTCTTAAATCAAAGGCATATATTATCATGACTAAGCTGACAGATCTGCACTGCAATGCAGAAAGCCAAGCAATATTCCAACATCTGCACCGTGCAGAGATAGACAGTTCGGCACAGTTTCCCAAAATGAAGAAAGGACTCCCTGAGCTCTTACCTGTCACCTGTGCAACAACTGCTTGGGAAATTCTCCGATTGGCTAGGAAGGCTTTGATTTCCTCCTTTATCACACTGCTGTCCCTCCTACCAAAACAAAAAAAAAACACAAAAGAACACACAAAAAGACAGACAGACCAAAGTGCACTTTGGAGATGCAAAATGGCTTTACTTCCTTTATTTAGGAGACAAGGAGTGGGGAAGGCAGGCATTAAAATAGTCAAAGTGCCTCACCGGTGGACACTTCTTTTAACAAGTGTCACGTTTGATCAAAGTACCCTAGCAGGAGAATGGATGACTCATGTCCTATATAATTCATATTAGGTGCAGTGCTGCCATATGGAATGCACAAAGTTTCATTACACAGGGATGAATAAATCTCACATACCAGCATAAAAACCTCAGTCATAAAAATGAGGCACAAAAATAAAATATAAAGGATAGCAGGGTCTGCCTGGTTAGCTGCACTAATGAATATACATACACAAACCTCCTTAAACCTTTCAAGGAAAAGACTCAAAGGAGAAAAGATTTTGCAACCTCTATCCCCCACACACACTTCCTTAGTCCACAGCTTGCACTGAATGAACAAGTACCAGTTATTTAAAGCCTTTGTATGATTTTACAAGGTGTGCAAAGATAGTTCAGAAGGGACCAAAACTAGTAAAAAGAAAATAAAAGCTGTAGGTTGCACAGGGACTGTGATATGCAGAAAATTTTAACTGCAGTAAACACATACTTTTCTCTCCTCTTCCTCTCTCCTTTCCTGAGAAAGGCAGACAATTAAAACCAGACTTTATCATTTAGTAGTTTGCCTTTCCCTTCTCCACTCCTGCCCCAGCAGCATTCAAGGCAGATTCAAGCTTGCAAATGTAAATGCAAAATAAATGCTGTGTTGTGGGTTCATTTTTAGTTCTGTACTCAATGCTCATCTTCTGTATGCCTGCAAATAAAAGCAGTTTCCATTTAAATAAGCATTAAAAGCATTACCTGAGACTTATTGCATAGGAACCCAAAACTCAAAGGAATGATTAAACTTCAGCAATGAGAACTCCTGCACACTGCTAAACCCACCACCTTCCTGCATTACTCCATTATCCTGCAGCTGACAGTACATGAGGTTGATCAGCTTTCATACTGCTCATCTCTAATCCTCTCCTCCAAAAGCCACACTTTTACCCGAAGTCTCCAAACTAGTTCAAACATATTTTTATCCTGGAGCTTACGGGCCCTAGATCTATCACAGGTACTTCAGAAATGTTGCAATTTTTAGGTTGTGGGGATTTTTTTTTTTTGTTTGTTTGGTTTTTTGGGGGGAGAATAAAATTCCAATATTATGACCAAAATTAGTTTGAGACATTTGGCCTTTTCTCTTACTTCTTTTTGCTATCAAGCCCACTGACTCTGACCTTCATCCTCAGTAGTGTAATTCCCTCCTTTCATCTTTGCCATAATGCTGAAAAGGAAGCCACTAAAGGTAAAGGAAGGTCAGTCTGAGTAAAGAAAAACCCAACCCACTGTCTCTCAGTGAAGACTTCTGCTTCTTCTTTATTATGTGCATTTTCCTATGCCAGCCTGCAGACTGTGCAAATCTCAGAGTCAGCCCTGCCACAAACTCTAAATAGATAACGTAACATGCTCGGCAGATCCCACTGGAAAGCATTAATCAAGCAGATTCTCTACTCGCCCTATATATGGAAGGAAATACAACTGGTATGAAGTAGTAGAGGAGGATTCATGTGAATCTTCCAACATGCCGATCTCTTCTGGGGACCTCTCACTCTGACTTTTCAAACTCTTTACAAAGACTTCTACTAACCTCATCAGTTCTTCCACTTTGTCATCAATGTCCAAGTCCTCTTCAGAAGCTTCAAAACTATATGATCTTTGAGCCAAGCTGTTTGCAAGTGGGTAGCGGGTAGGTGACATCTTCCCATTGAATGCAGATAACCTCTCGTTACTCTCCCTCCCGTTCTGATTAGTAGTGCAAGGCTGTGGGGAAGTATCGTAACTGTTGCTTGGTGATGGGGACATCCCAGAATGCTGGGTCTGTGTTGAAGCTGTGGCTGTAGAGGAAGATGCTGGGACATTGTTGGTGCTGTTGCTGTAGGAACCACCTCCATAGCTAGACCTTCTTCCAAATTTGTCACTATGCTCTTGATCAAGACGATCCAAGGTTTCCAGAGCATGGAGGATTTCATGTCTGGTCATTCCAGTACGTCTCAGGCGCTGAAGCAGGTCTATCTGCTCTATGGTAAATCTTGGTTCGTCTGTGTAGTGAGACATGGTTTCCAGCAGACTAAAACAAGGTAAAATGTAAAAGCAAATAATTCAGTTCAATAGTTCTCTGCAGTACATGAAAGTACCTTACATGCTGGAAAGATCAATTCTGGTCCAAAACTTTGAGTCACACACATGACAGAAATGGCAGCCCAATAGTCCACCTCTAAACAAGCTCAGCAGGCAACCTCCCACTAAGGTTTATTTTCTTTGAACTGCTCAAGCAGCAATTCTCTCCTCTACTAGCATTCCCTACACCTTCTACAATAGTACCCTTTTGCTTTTGATAAACCGCTGCTACAGAGAGACAGTGGTTGCTCAGTAATTAAGGCTGCAACTTGATTTCAGACAAAATATTGTCCATTGCTAAGTATCCCCCAGTCAGAAATGCCAGACTCCAAACCTGTTAGGTCAAGGTTGAGGTTTTTTGGAGAAGTTTTAACCAGTTATGACATAAGTTTTATGAACCTTTTTCAAATCTTAAGTGTGAAGAGTGCAAGTTGCCCTAACTTTGTTGCTACCTTGAAAAAAAGAAGATAAAACATACATCTAGCGGAAATTATACTGGCCTGTAGGACCAAAGTTGATTTGACTGAAGTCCCATATCTGAAGTTTGATTTCTGAAGTCAGTAACTTTTGAACCTGCGATGTTGTCACAGATCACCTGTCCTAACAAGGAAAGTGCAGCACATCCAATTACTACTGAGCTTTCATTTAAAGAAAAAAGTCTACAGCCTTTGCCCCTCCAAAGGCAGGCTTCTCAGGTAACTCAATTATCATGGTTGCTCATCAAAAGCATTTTTAACTCCTAAACTTCCCAAAGTGCCAGAACAATGAACATGTATTTGCTGCAAAGCCCAGAAATGGAACTGGAAAAAATAAAAAAATAAAATCACAATATGCTCCTTTAGTCTCTTTTCCTTCCTAGGTCTCCTCACTACACATCCAAATGGCATACAAATGACAAGATCACCTCCTTCAGAACTCAAGATTTTGAGAACGGATGGCAGATGGAGGGCAGACAGAACTTGGCAGAGATCAAGGCATTTTCCATTTTCCATCCTTCTTGTGAATCTTCTTATAAGTCAATGCTTTATTACAATTCCTGCAGGAGAGCAGGGTGAAGAGATCACTCAAACTCCAGGAGATATGACAGAGCTAACGTACAATCCCTACAAGTGAGAGCAGACAAACAGCAGCCTCAGGAAAGACAAGCAAGAATTCCAAGGACCCGATGAAAACAGAAAGAGGGATGACAGCTGTCTCAACTACTCTAGACCTTCCAGACACAGGGCTGCCTATTTCTCTCCACAAATTTTGAAGATCACATCTCACTTCCATTTCTGCACTGGCACAGAGAAGTCCGCAACAGAAGCCACAGAGTGACAATTTTTCAACTGCTGCATTTAGTCTTTTTTAAGATGCATGAATCGCAGTGAAGTAAACAAAGTCTGTAGGTTTTTGGTGTGTAGCAAGAGAATCTCTTCAGGGGAACAATCTCTCACTACACAGACCTGACTAGGCAATGGGAACAGGTCCATCCTAGAGTCAGAGGGTACAGTCATGTCAATGCTAGGAAATTAAATAGTGCCCAGGAAGAGGCACCGTAGCACCTACATGCAGTCGTCTGCAGCATTACTAAATTACTGCAGCTGTCTTTGGTACAGTTTTGGTCCAGCACAACCAGTGCACTTCCAACCAGTTTACAGGCTTTTTTCAAGACTTTGCATGGAGCAGAAAACACAAACCCTGTCTGGATGCAGCCACTCAGTCTCCAGGCTAGGAAGGTCTGGGGGTATGGAGGTGGCCAAGTGGTCTTGAGGTTGAAGAACAGCACTGAGAACTGGCTTAGTTGAGCTACAGCTTAGTAGAGCTGTAGCTAAAGGGTAGCTATACAGACAAAGCGCTATGAAGCCAGGATGCATGAACCCACAAAAATCTGCATCTGCAGCCTAGAAAATACAGAAATGAGAAAAAGCTCCTGTCTTTGGCCTCATCAAGCAACTATTGAGCCCTTTTAATTGTTTCAACAGTGTGGACATAGGAGAAAGAACCAGGAGGACAACACAAGGGGATGACTCCCATCCAAGAAAATGACTGTGTGAGAAGACAGACGGACTACAGCCATATAAGTGCTTCAGTCCAACTGGAATGCACTGTCCTTTGGACAATTGATTACTGAAAATGTACAAGCCATTTTAAATTTTAAAAGACAAGCACCCAGATTATTCTACTAAGAGGAGGACACAGCAGCCAATGCAGCAGTAGCCTAGTGACTGACTGGAATTGTAACAACTAAAATTTGGAAGTCACATCTCAGACTGAGACGCACATAGCTTGACAAGGAGCATTTGGAAACAGACACTGTGTTCTAGGTTTGGCCTCTGCGTCAGGGGAGGCAAGGCTGCACAGTGCTTTACTCCAAGCACTGTGAAAAGTGTCACAGTGACTTACTGACTCACATCACAAGCTCCAGTATAGCCTGAAAGCCCCCCATGTAACCTCTAAGTGTATGGGTTTCAGATAGCGAATCTCTTCTTAAACATCTGGCCTTGAGATGGGTTTTCACTAGATATGCCAGCTTGCCTTTCCTTAGAGATAAACCCATCTGGCGCATTTCTTACCTGTATTTCTAATGCTGCCATTTCCTGGATCATTTATCTGTCAACACCAAGTTTCACATGCTCGAGTACTTTGTTGAACTGGAGAATTTAATGAACAAGAGCCTCCATCCAGAATTACCTCTACGCAAAATTCTTGCTTTACTCTTTAAAGTTTAATACTAAAACACGCTTTAGACTGTCTAAGCTAATCTCCCACTTGTCACAGATCTAAAACCCCAAAACTTTTGTCCGTCTAGCCTGAGAAATGAAAAACTAGCATCTGACAAAAGTATGACTTTCCAGGTAGGTTCGAAAATGCCAGGTAACACAGAACTTGCCATTTCCTGCAGCAGCTTGTGGCCATGGCCAGTCATTCCTTTTAAAATTAAAGTGTGATTCCTAATTTGTCTAAGATATCAGGGCTGTGCTTCTAGATCTGGATTGTCAGGCCAAATTAATCTCCTTTAGTGAACTACACATAATCCTTTAGTGAATCCTAAGTATCCTTTAGTAAATTACCAGCAAATTACATATAATGAACTGCAGTGTTCTTACGTGAAAGAGAAATGGTTGACCTGGGTTGGAGCAATCCCAAACACAGCTATAGGTTGGGCAGAGAAGAGATTCAGAGCAGCCCTGTGGAGAAGGACTTGGGGGTGTTGGTCGATGAGAAAATGAACAC
>WYDI02026248.1:35603-55691 GCA_009867235.2 Psittacus erithacus
CCAGCAGGTCAAAGGAGGTGATCCTGCCCCTCTACTCTGCTCTCGTGAGACCTCACTTGGAGTACTGTGTGCAGTTCCAGTGTCCTCAACGTAAGAAGGACAAGGAGCTGTTGGAGCAAGTCCAGAGGAGGCCACAACGATGAGCAGGGGACTGGAGCACCTCCCGTATGAAGACAGTCTAAGAAAGTTAGGCTTGGTTCAGCCTGGAGAAGAGAAGGCTGCGTGGAGACCTCATACCAGCTTTCCAGTATCTGAAGGGAGCCTACAAGGATACCGGAGAGGGATTCTTCATCAGTGACTGTAGTGATAGGACAGGGGCTAATAGGCTCAGACTTAAACAAAGGAAGTTCAAGACAGATAGAAGGAAGAAATTCTTTACTGTGAGGGTGGTGGGGCACTGGCACAGGTTGCCCAGAGAAGTGGTGAATGCTCCATCCCTGGCAGTGTTCAAGGTCAGGCTGGACGGAGCCTTGGGTGACATGGTCTAATGTGAGGCATCCCTGCCCATGGCAGGATGGTTGGAACTGGATGATCTTAAGGTCCTTTCCAACCCAAACCATTCTATGATTTCTATGACCTGTTGTAGGTTGCTGTATGTGGGGAAAGTGGCCTGACTTCCAACTTGTCCCACTTCAATGTACCAGGGATGTGCTGTGCATGTGCAGTAATTGCAATCGCACGGGGATGCAAGGGCTGCTGGACAAGGCCATCCTCTGCTGTAAGTATGAGATATTCAATGACTTACAACTTGTGTTCTGCTGTGTCCTCTTAATCTGTGGACTGCTCCTAAGAGGCTTGCAGAAAGTAATCTAAGAGTAGCGAACCTACTATTAAATTAAATCCATCACACTATGTTAACACAATCACTGGAAAAATGTGGCAATTTGAAAAAACAAAGCAAATCAAACTAAAATCAATGGTCTACCAATTTGACCATGCAAAATATTCTTCTAGCCCTCCAGCCTTTTTAGAAAACTTCTGCATAATTTTTCCAATGCTTAAAAGGATAAGAGCACCAAAATCAGATACGGTATCTCACTGCTGGTCTAACTAATGTCATATGCAGTAAAAATTGCCTTGCTTATACTTATATACACAATATATATTGCATGTGACATACTTCTCTTTGGTCTTCTTGATTTTGAACTCGTATTCACATTTTCAGGTACTTTTCTACACAATCATGAGATCAAGAAACAATGCTTCTGAGTTTTACTTATTGAAAACTGCAGAAACTGGGAATTTTCCATTAAAAACCCAAAACAAATATTGCAAAACATGGTATTATTGAACATGTTCCAATACGGCCAACTACCTACTCCTTTTTAATGGATAACTACAGTAACATTATTTAGAACCGTTATTCTCGCAGGGTTGCAGTTATTTTCCCTTTTTAAAATATTTGAATAAACTTACCCTATTTAAAGATCAATTTACAATGCAGTTAAGTAAATCAGCTATTTAAGAATCATTGTAGTTTCATTCACCTCATTAATTAGTGGATATTCTCCACTACTTCATCCCCCCCATATTGCTGTAAGAGCCTCTTATCCTCTTGAACTCCTCTGGCTAGCTGTAATTCGATTTGCTTCCCCCCTCTTCTTCCTTATGAAACACAATCAACTGCAAAAGTAACAAGAAGTAAAATAAAACAGAGGCAAGCAGAATGACTGGGGGCGTGCAGGAGAAAATAAAGATAGCAAATACTTTTCATAAGAACAAAGACTGTGAACTGTCTGCTTTGCTGTAGTCAAACTGGCAAACTTTGCTGCCACAGTAGTAAAATATCCTCAACAGTTACAGATCTTAACTTATAATCACATGCTTCATCTCCTTATCAGTTAGCAAAACTCTCACCAGTTACTGTCAAATTTCCTTGGGGAGATAGCCAAAATAGAAAGCACAACCAAGGGAGAACTGTCATGCACTTTTCTCCCTGAAATTTTGAAAGCAAGACCTCCAGAAGGTACTAATTAAGCTCAAATCTATAATTGATCAACTTTTTAACAACTGAATCTGGCCCTTAAAGTGAATTGTTTATTTAGATCCTGACAGAAAAAAAATGTAGACTGAAGTATCAAATTTATTTACATTTTTTACATTGAGTTGGTAGACACACCCCAAGTAAGACAGACGAACTCCAATTCCTGTGTCTTGGTATTGATAAAGCATTAAAACTTCACATTTTTGGCTCATCCAAAAGGAACCTGAGGTACCTGAACATCACACTGAAGGGAGAACCGTAAGGAGCTAAATAAAAAAGAACTTATTTCATCCCCCCAAATCCATAGATACAAAATAACAAGCAGGTCTCAACTAGCTGGATGCAGTATTGCTCTTTTCTACTTCTAACACCAGTTTCTGCTTAGGGGCATAATTGCTCTCAATACCGTTGCTTTTCCTTGTCATACCACCAAGACTATGTCTCTTTTTAGTATGAATTTCACCCTTTAGATACAAGGGTCCCTCCCCACTTTGAAAGTATTGATCTTGAGAGGGGGTATGCAGCAAGTTAACAGGGGCATTCTCTTCCCTTACTTCCCTGTATCTCGTAAAGAAAAGCAAGGAAAAAGAAAAGCGTGGTTTTCTCACCTACTATCACAGCCCAAGCCCCCACAGATACAGGAATCATCTACCTGACACTAACTTTCTAGGTGCTGGAACACAGTAGAATAATCCCATAAAAAGAGCTAGGAGCTAAGTCCATGTCCAATTGAACTTACAGAAGTTCAAAGCATTTCAATTACCTATTTGGGAATAAGGCCAGACACCAGTCTTAACACCTCTAACACTTCAGAAAATGGCTCTGGACTCTTTATTGATCACAAGAAATCATTTTTTCCACTTTTTTACTCACTGTACATGAGTAGGAAGTACTCTAGCATCACTGAAGAGATATTCTTCTGCTTCTCCAAATATCCATTAAAATTCACTGTTTTATCTAATCAGCTCTGCAACCAGTTGCACTTTTTGATAAAAGACCTATATTTGATATAATCTGCATAATATGGATGTGGGCTACAGCCAAAGTGTTCTGAACAGGATCCTGGTAATTGGTTTAAGAATGATTCTGATAAAGTCACATTAACTGTAGCAAACAGGACAGCGGGCAATGCCAGCTTCTGCCCTCCTTTGACGTATGGCACATACCGCTAGTGCAGGGTTAGATGCTAACAGCACTACACAGTCCTGTCAGCAGGATCTTCAGAAGTTGTAATCTTCTCTTTGATAGCACCATCATTTTTTACAACATAACATATACTTTCTTGGTATCACTGAATACAGTTTTGCCCTTTAAATGGAAGAGCAAAATTACAAGGTAAAGATGTAGCTTTTCAGCTGAAGAAGGTTATCCCAAAACACAGCACAAAAATTACTTTCTACAACCAGTTAACTGAACAAGTGTTTTAGCCATCACGGTTTTTCTCACAGCTTGAACTCCTTTGCCTGCCAGTTGTTTTCCTGTGTGTGTGTGCCTGCAGTACTAGTGAGCACTGCTATCTGAACAGCTGTAGAAATGGATGTCCTCCAGCTGTGGTCGCTTTGCATGCCCAGGCCACAGACCACGCACTGGTCTGCAAGCACCCTCAGTCGGTATGACTGGGCTGCTATGTTTCCTTTCTACATGAGGTCTCTGATCTAGACAGCAAGCAACAATGGATATTAAGGATGGTACTGCTATTTTCAAAGGGAATGTAATTTGCTTGTCAAGCAGCCTGATACTCAACAATCAAACTCACATGAACTACAGCTCTGGATGCTTTCTATCAGAGCCAGTGACTACAAGGAAACTCCACTTCCAGCTGCCCAGTCTGTTATTTTTTTAACCATGCTTTATATTATACAAGCTTGTTTATCTCTCCACACATTTTCACGAGCTCCAAGGACCCAAGTAAAGTTTCATTCACTCCTTCCTTTCCTACATCTCTCCCTCCATTACCATCCCAAAGGATGCAGCTAGTTCTTACAAAATGCTCAAGAAAGAGACCTTCATGCTAAGCTATAGCTGTTCCACAAGCAGAGTGGTTGGATGCATTTCACAAAGTAAACCGTGCATACCATGCACGCACGTTCAGAGGAAAGACTGTGACCCATCAAGTGCAGCTCTGAGGCACGACTGGAACCAAACTGGGACGTTTAAGGCATAACACTAGTCTTGAAATTCAAGCTTTGGCCTTTTCTGTTCTTACTGAACAAGTGCATCGTCTTTTACTCACAGTCAACCTAAAGACTTCAGAAGTACCCAAAGCTTTGCACTATATTAAGCAAAGCTGCCTTCAAAACAGTAGTTGATGCTATGAATTCTGGGGCGCAACAGAGGATTAAGGATCTGACTCATCTGAGCCAACATTTACGCTCATCAGTTGCAACTCCAGTGTTTTCAGTGGAGTTGTAGCAGTTTTCAAGAGAGAGAAAAAAAATCAGGCCTCAAGTGCTCATCATGTCAACGAACACAGAGCCATCCTTATCCATATGTTAGCATAATCATCTCCTGCAGTTGCATCTCTTAGTTCTGATTTTCAAAGAGGACTCTACTCCCATTCATCCTGATTCACAAACAAAATGTAATGCTTGTAATGACTGCTCTCATCCAAGGGAAACGAAAGCCTCATACTGCAGCAAGGAGTGAAATCAGTCTACAAGCTGATCTACTGAGGTTAAACGTCACCAGTTCTGTTTATGAATGCAAAACAGCGTCTTATGAATGCAGAACACTGCCATATGCTTTCGATCAAAATGGTGACAATTAATAAGAGCAGCCTGAAACTTCTGAAAATAAATCCAACGTAATCAAATACTCACCGCTACACAAATTACAGAAGGCAAGCTGAGAGGAGAATATCAACATATCATTTCTTCAGGAGGCTTCAAGTTTCTCAGCTAGTTAAAGAGCCCCAAACCCAAATTCTCCTCTTCCACATAGACTTTTCTTCCACTAGATCTCTGAAATTCTTTACTGCTGATAAAATATTTTTTACTGGATGCTGGCACACTGGCAGTAAGCAAACCCCGGCAGTTTTGCTGCTGATTCCACTTTGGGTGAGTAACTTACTCTGCTTTATAGTATCTGCTTTACATCTTTGGTAAAGAGAGAGAGAACTTGATATTGATCTTACAAGGCAAAAATATGTATATATAAATGCTAATTATTGTCATAATCCAAGTCTTACAAAAGGGACTGACCTCTGACTAAGCACAGGGCTGGGAGCCAGATACTTCTGAATTCTACTCAAGGCACAGACTGATTCACACTGACACCTTATCTGTCTAACCCTAACCTTCCCTGATTCTAAAATCTGAGTTTCCTACCATTGTCGCAATTCTACAGCAATGAGGCAGGAATTCAAACTGTGAAGCTGGATTCAAGGGCAGAATTAAGGATCAGAAGGACTAACAAACAGAGAAAAGCTGTAGTGACAGCTGACTGCTGAAACAGGGCCCAAAGCTTAAACCTGCGCCAAGAGCAAAGAAGGAGCTCTTGGATCTGGGAGCTGAAGACTAAACTTTGGATACATAAGCTAAGTAACAGAATCAGGGCAGGACTTGCGTGTACTGGAGTTACACAGCTAAGTAAATCTCACCAACGCACCAAAACACTGTTGTTATTCCACATGAGGAAAACACAGTCATTGCAGCAATAAAACTGAAACATGGACCTACCCTAGCCACCAGACTGGCAAGTCACATTTTCAGCTGTCAAGGTTACAGGGTATGTATACGGCAGTCTTCTGCCTCCTCAGTTCATTTCAGAATTTAATCACTCCTTTATTAAAACCCAGTACCTCAGAATTCTCTATAAGGAGAAGCTAGCTGGAGTATCTAAATACTTGAACAAATCTTTCCACAGAATACCCCCACATAAGGCAGGGAAGTAGAAGTATGCTAATTTTTGAGACCAAGAGCTCACAGGAAAAGCCTGGCCTTCAGACAAGTCAAAATTACTTGTTCAAAATCACACAGGCTTTCTGCAAGAATGCAAACCAAGCATCCGGCCAGACTTCGAGGGTTTTTTCACCACACATACAGTCATCCTACAGGGTCCTTCTATAGCATCAGATATGACGAGGCGTAGGACAAGTTTCAAGCAATGCCATCACCAGGATTTCCCCCACCTCTTCCACACATAAAGGAAAAGAGACATTCTGAAGTATTTCAGGCAGTCTTTCTCCCCCAGGATCTATTACCAGCAGTAACAACCAACACACTTACTTAAAAGAGAAATTTTTACTTCGTTAAACTAAAATCCAAACCCAAATAGATAACAGCAGCTCCTTAAAGAACATATATCATAATGGCAAAACCAGGGGGTTTTGGCTATGTTTGCTTCCATATTAAAAATTCTATTTTATTTAAAAGCATTTCAAGAAGAAACACACATCCTAACTAACGCACTTACAGCAACAAACATCACTTTGTGCAGCCCAGATCAAACTAGGAAAATTTCCTCCTGCATGACACCGAGAAGACCTAGCCTATATTCTTAGGGCAAGTCCAAATCCTGCTCAGAGCAGAACACCTGAAGATGCAAGTGAGATGGTGAACCAACCCATGACCTGCTCTTCAGTCTTTCTGCGTAGCTCCAGGACTTGGTGAAAACCACCAGTTCAGCTCATGAACCCAGGAGGAAAATCAGTCAACCAAACCACCAACCCACCCATAGCTAGTATTTGCCAGGGTTAGCAAGCTGGATGAGCTTAGAGAATGCTCTGATGATTGCTATTGCCAACTCAATAGATTAGGACAAGCCAATTCGGCCAAAAGCATAAGCAGGCATAAGAGGCACATGTGCAACAAGATCGCTTTACGGTCCCTTTCAGAACGGCTTACCTGTTTGTGAAATCAAATGAATTCATCTGGTTTATCTTGAGTAAAAGTAAGGGCTCAGACAAGATACTACTTCAGTTAAGGAAGCTTAAAACACCAACTATTTACACAATACCTTGTCACTGAAGACAAAAGGAGAAATTTAGCCGAGTTCTCTTTCATCCAAGTTTAACTAACAAGTTTCGTGTCACATTTCGAGGAAGCTGGACAAAAGTTAACACACCTCAGCCAGGCAATGACTTTCTAAGCCACTGTAACTCCACTGTCTGTTTGTCAGCATGTGCCAACTTCAGTATCATTCACATACTTGTTCCTTTTTTTCTGTTGTTTTTCCTAAATGATGACAAGGCTTCGATCTAGTCCTTTTTCATCTGCATTACTCACACTGATTTTCTTTCCACTCAGCAGGCTTTTACTCACTCCCAACACAGCTGTCACTGCTGGCAGTTAAGATTCATAAACCAGCCTGATAACCCAGGTAAACTTTAAGTGATTATGTTGAAATTGTCTAGTTCTATCAGAAATTGTATTTTGAGAGATAGTTTGAAACATGCGACACAAATACTGATGGCCATATTAACACTATTAACATGCATTAATTAATCAATACCGTCATAAGTCTGTGAAGCGTAATTATGGAGAACCCAACAGAGATTTACTTTCACTGGCTAGAGGAAGACTTAGTTTTAGATAACTGGCCAATTTTTATGAGACCAAAATCAAGAGTCTTTTGTTCACACCATGCTTCAAATTCCACTCAAGCACTAAGTCTCATTCAACTGTGGATAAAAATTAAGCCGGTGAAATGGTAACTGCAGCTAGCTGCCTACTTTGCTGTTCTGATAGAGGATGCTTCCCCTTGGTAGAAATAAACAAACTACCCTCTAACCATGGTAGTTTTAAGACTGTTTAACTTGAATCTTATTCAGTATTTAAGTTAAAATTTACTTTTATTTTTTCCTTTTTTTTAAAGGCTCTGTTTTCGTCTTTCCCCTTCGAAAACCACAATGTCTACTTACCCTTTTTCAATTATATCTGTGGTTTAATCTGGAAACTTTATACCTAAGTGGGTCATCTTGGCCCATTTAGTCTAATTTAATACTCTTTAATCCCTTCCAAAGAGGTTTACCCCAGCGTTCACTCAGTCAAAAATCATTCACCCATACTTCTATTGCATTCTCGATGACTGTATTAACTGCACATATACTGGAATAAATGGAAAAAGCTGCTACCTCTTGGATGGGAAGGTGGAACCTGATTAACAGGGCAGAAAATGTACAGGGACAGAAAATGACTGAAATCTAGCTAAAACACTGAAAATTAAAACTATGTAACTCACAGTTTGGAAATTTATGTTAAAAGCCTGATTCACAGCAGTAGCTGACATGCCGTCCTTGTGCTCACACAAAGTACAGGGAAGCTCTAAGAACACTGCAATCTCTGAATTACCAGTGTAATAAAGATGCACAGGGCAACACAGCCTTACCTCCAGACTTCTTTCCTGCTGTGAACTAGATCTTTACAATTTCAAGTGGTGATTTTAATACTGAAATCCAACATATTTCCAGCTAAAAGAAAGCAGAGGAGGTGGCTCAGCAGCCTGGCAACAAAGTAGGAAACCACTAGTTTTGAATAGAAGACTAAGCCACCAGCACTAGAAAATAACTAATTAATGGTTGCATCAAGAAGGCTTTTTGAAATACACTGGTAATTTAGTTTCCAACACAAAACCCATGGCAGTTGTTACTTTTCAGTGTGAGCGCCTCTACAGAAGTCTGTGAGTACACTGCCACTTGTAATGTGACTGTCCATGTGCTGGATGAATAATCATCATCCTTGTAATAACCCATCTGGGAAAATTTGTCTTCATTCACAGTTGTCCAGTTTCTTGGTATCTGTTCTGTAGACAGAATTTCTCTTTCCAACGCAGTCTGACAGAAGGTACAATCAGAAGTCAAGAGGTCAAAGTATCTCAAGAATCTGACTGCCAGTGGACAAGAATTTGGTCATACCTCTAAAACAGGAATGGGGAACAGTGATATAGGACTGGCCAACAAGAGATGGATGTACAGCACAGTACAGGTCAAGCCTTTCCTTTAAGCCTGACAAGCTTCAAATTTTGAATTCATTTGCTTGCTTATTGAAGAAACAGCATGGATCCAATTACATTGAAGATTCATGACGGAAGTAATTTAGAAGAACAAATTAATAGGCTCAAATTCAAAGATGAGATTTGGGCAACTTCAGTTAGTACTTGGATTCCAGATACAGCAGCAATTACTTGGACCAACACATCCAATTCTAGTGTTAGGTTAGGTGCCCCCAGGTTTTCTGACTTTGCTATGTAACACTATGTTAACAGCGTACTAATTGCGTTACACCAAGTCTGGTGCTAAACTCTCTTGCACAGCTCTAGTATGTTCAGTAGATGTATGGAGACCTCTCTTTTACCAGTAACTTTCCTGTGATCAAGGCTAAATTTCTAAGAACTGCATGATGTTCCCCTTCTTTCAGTTACAGAAAAGTAGAAAAAACACATCAGCCAGACCAAAAGAGAAATTAAACACTCCTGTTCTCTGGTTCAAATATCTAACAAATACCAACCCAGTGGAACCCTCCAGTTTAGCCAACTGTTGATAATCACTGCAACCATTTCTCTGCTCTCATTAGACATATCAACAGGAGAAAAAAAAAAATAAATAAAAAGAGGAAGAAAGCCAAACTACCAAGCAACTCTTCATTCTTGTGGGTTTGTTGGGGTTTTTTAGCTTGTACTTACACTACTGGAAAAGTTCTGAGCATACTTTACATGGGGATGGGACGTCACAAAGCCTCTTGGGGGTCTTCAGCGTTATTCACCATTCTGTAAGACACAACGAAAAGATATGAGAACGTTAAGAGAGTTCTATGAAAGGCAAATACATTCTGACTTCTTGTTATTTGACTTACAATTACACAACCAGCTTACAGGAATGGCAAATAACTTCCTGTTTAAAAAGAAAACAACACCAAACCAAAAACAACTACCAAAGACCAAAGCCTTCAGAATCCTTTTCAGTCATGCAACGCATCCCTCTGCTAAAAGGCAGCAGAATGTACACCAATCACTAAATACAGCCATGGGTAAGAAAAATGCTCCCTAAAACCACATTTTCTTATTTCATCTTTCTTCTTTTTTTTTTTCCTTAATGGCCTATTAAAGCCTCACCCTCTTTCTTTACTTTGCCTTCAGTGGGAGCTTTGACATGGTCTGCAATGGACCCATGGTCTTTAAAGTATGGCAAATATTCTTTTACATACAAACATCCTATGGATTATAATGGCTCAAGTTATTCCTGGATACTTCACAGATCTAAACAAGGCCAACTAGCTGAGTATTCTGAGCTTGTGTACACCCACAGGTTAAAAAGATGGAAATGTTCAAACACATTACTCTGGATAATCTGGGACTAATCCAGACCCACATAGAATCCCAGACAGATACTTCAATGGTAGACTCCTAAGGCAAAAGTTGATGGCTGGTAATCAGTCCAGAGACAAAAATTTAAATTATAATTGATTTCTTTTGGCCACAAGTAAATTAATCTATGCAATCATTTAGCCTTATGACAGTTACCTACCCTTTTAACTCACAAAAGCTATTAAAAGGATTATTTGGCTAACATCCGCAAAGAGCTTAGAAGACAGGTACTATGTTCTGAAAAAGAATGACCTAATAGAATTTTCTTTAGCTATCACTGCTGATGCCTTTCTCCAAAAACTAGCAAGGACTGAAGTGCTTCAAAAGTCAACTATTAACCAACGGGAAAGGGAAAGACAGGATATTATATCCAGGAAGATAGAGAAGGAACCAGAGAGAATATTTACGCTTAGAGCTACGGGTGTATGCAACTTGGAATAGAAAACAAGTAGGTAGGGTAGCACAGGGATTTGCAATGGATAATTTACTCTGCACTATAAAGAGATGTCTGTAATATAAGCAACCAAGCCTGGTGAATGCACACATCTTGGTTCTTCTCAGCGGGTAAGAGTGGCCCAGACATTGTAGCATGACCCTTTCACTGTCATGCCACTAGAGGCTTTGGGGAAGAACTGCGCCCATTCCAGGCGGAGCCCACTAGGCATACACAGACTGTACCATCATTTAGATGGATTTTTCTTTTTTTCCTTCATGAAGGAAAACTTTGGAACTTTTAGGGCAAAAGGCTGGGCTGAATGAGCTTTTCCAGAAGTAGCAGCTGTCAGCCTCAGGCACCAGCTCACCCAGGGGGATTAAGGCTGCCCCCACAGGGCTGCTACCACTCAGATGTAGCCAAGGAAAGCAGTGGGTGTCTTGGGGGAGGAAGGCTGCTGAGAGATGGCTGCTGCCATTTCTCAAACAATTCATTTGGCCCACATCTGCATCCCAAGTTGCCTTTTTCCTCTCAAGGAAAGGAGGCTGCCAAGAGCAAGGTCACACACAAGATGAGTGGTCCCAGCATACTGCTTCAGGTTATGTCCTGTGGCACAGGAGAGAAACTGTGGCACCAAAGTACTGATGGATAGAAAAGAAAAATACGCAGGTCCCTCGCAATCAGCTACGCCAAAGCTTTTTAAGATAGTTCTATACCAAATGCTACTCTGTTAAATCTCTTAACTGTGTTTAAAACATATTCCCTGAAGCAGTCACAAAAAATATGAGATCATGCTTTTGACTTATTGCCAAATTTTGAGGTTAATACAGAGAACTGCTTTGTTTTCCAAAAAGAAGCAAATTAGACTTAAATATATACAAACTTTCTGAAGGTCAGAGGCTAATGTTAGAGAACTGGATTCCTCAGAGAAATATTTGCTTCCAGCATGCGGAGCATGTAAGAAGCAAGGAACAAAACCCACAAAGGAAAGAAAAGATCACTTTCCATCATCATGAAACACGGTATTAAAACTGGAACATAAGAAGAGGAGACAGAAAGCCAAAGAAAAGGCTGCAGTAACTCAGGTGTGAGATGACAAAGGCAGGACAATGATATTAGTGATGCTAATGGAAGAGAAGAAAAATAGTACAGGCCTTGGATGTTATAAATGAAGAGCCATTAGGATCCAGACCAAATCTGGGATGAGAACAGGGGAGGAAGAAGGAGCTTTTCCAAGAGACTCCAGATCTTTGAGCGCAGAGAGGACGATAGCATTTCAGCAGAAATAAGCAGGACAGAGTTCATGAGAAAATAGGAGAAATTCTCCATTTTTGCTACGTTAAAGGTTGAGGCAGCAATGTTACAGTCTGAACGCAATCCCAAACCACCACAGCGCCAAGCAGTAAGGCAGGTCAGGGAATCCTCCTGTCTGCTTTGGTGGCTGGACTGGTGAAAGCAAATGCAGTTGCAAGAAAAGAGAGATAGCTAGTGCTTCCGACACCTGACGCCAGAACAGACCAGCTGCTATTGAAAAGGGTTACAAACAGCCTTTGACTCAATGCTGGTCTAAAGTTCAGTAGCACAGAAATACCTTCCCTGCCCCATACACATGCAAAGGTTGCTTAAATGTTTTTGCAATTTAAGGGCCTACCAGATGGGAAACAGGCAACTCCCACATCTCTAATTTTAGTCAAAAAAAAACCCCAACCCAAACCAACATAACTTCTGTCACCAACAAATCATGAATCTGAAATCATGACTCTATATCCCCTGTTCCCTCAGCCTCCTCTCAGCAGAAAATCAGGTTTGATCACAGCAGCAAAGGCAGGTATCACCACTATCTGTAGTTGATATGCAAGTAAGCACTGACCAACCTTTGCCCTACCACATTATTCATTAAATAAATTACCTGCTAGCATTGGGAAAACACTACCAGCTCCCCTTCCTATTACTGGGACAGACAATAAAAAAATCCAATATTAATTTGGAAATCATCGCCACAGTTGCAGAATCAGAGGTAATGAACAATCTTGTCCCCAGCTTAAGTTGCTATAAAGGCAGCTTAAATTTACAACGGATGAGTCTTCATGGCAATCTGTTTTCCCGATATTAAAAATCTCATTTTCTCAGTGCCAAGGACAAGTGGAAGTGTGAAGCACTGGAGTATCAACTCTGCATTTGTCTCGCTTGACATGAAATCATTCTCATTTTAGTTCAGATTTTTAATACATTCTTGGGATCCACTTCAGTTTTCTTCATTTCTCACTGTATGCAGTTAATTGTTTTGAAGCATAGTTCACCCTGATCCACAATGCCCTGCAGAAGCAAGGAGGAAGTCACTTGGTAAAGATGAGGCTGATATCACTTATTTGGAAGAGAAATTAATTTTCCCTCTTAATTTCCGAGTGAGTCACATAGTCAAAAAATAATGCCATCACTTTGTATTTCACTAATATCTTCCTTGGTAAATTCTTACAAAGGGCTTAACAAATGAGAAATTAAAAGCTTTTGTTCTTGAGGAAAAAAAATATCACAAGTAAAACTTGAACGGCGGGGCTAAATTCTTGGCTTAAAGCCACACAGGATGATTATTAGTGGCTGAACACTGTATCTGCCTGAGGACCCAGGCCCCACTGTTACAACAGGACTAGTACACCCTACCAGCTACTGAAATGCAGAAGAACCAAATTTAAGCTTGCTGATAAACCTGGTGCCTTAGTGAAGAAAACCAGCCCTGAAAAATGATGTACTACCACTGCTGAATTCACAATAAAGTCAGATTCCCAACCCCATGCATAATTACAAACCAATACACTCCTAGAAGTAACAAAAAACAAACCCAAATTTAAGTCTTTTACTTAATGTACAAATTAAGGTATATGGGAATCATCAAGTCTTCTAGCTGGACTCTGCGTGTGTGTACACGTGTATAAACACAGGCTGTTACATTTCATCTGGTTCACCTTCTCTACACTGAGGCCAGCATGAAGTAAAACAAACCTATTAACCTGGCTTAACTTATGTCCAGGGGACACCACGTCTCAAAACCAGTAAGACACCAAGGTTCTATCCATTCTAGTTCATTCCAGTGCTTAATCACCCTCTCCATTACAAATTTGTACTTGATATCTACTTTGAATGCGTCTGGCTTCAGATTCCAGACAGTAGCTTCTGTTAAGCACTCCTTTGCCAGCTTGCAGCCCTTTATTCTTGGGAGATGTTCAGCCAGGCTGTTGTTTACCCTGTGCTTTTAAAAGTCTAGCTACTGCATTTGTATCAAAACTTAAAGATAAATTCATCTGCGTGCATGCACAAAAGTAGGACTAGTGTCCAAAATACTAAATCTAATCTAGGACTCTCTAGCCCATTTTCCCAAAATAGTCCTATTAGAGGAAAAATAAAAAAGCTCTGCCACATGATTTGAGGATGTGTTACACTTGTGCCCTGGAAAGCAAGGTTAAGAACCTTCTCTAAGAACTGCCACCTCCTGAGCACATGCTGTGGCTTGGCGGAACACAGCATCCAGTTTTATGCAGCCTTTGTATTGCAATGCAAAGAGAAAAGTTGTTTCCTAAGTATCCAGGCTCCAAGTTATTTAAATATCACTACTTTAAGTTAGCACACTGATCTGTACTTTGAGCACAGTTTTGTGCAGACTCTCAAGAAGGTGCACAACAAGCTCTTGTCAAAACTCATGCCTAAACAAGCAACACAGTCACCGCATTTGCTGCAGCTTCTGCGTAAACTTGAAACCATGTTTGCAAGGAGCACACTGGCTCAGCTGCAAGGTAACTAGGCATGCATTGCTATGGCAAGAGATCTTAAGGGACAGGTTGTGACCTTCTAATTGTAGAATCACAGAAAGGCTGGTTGAAGGGAATCTCTTGAGGTCCTTTTGCTCAATTCACCTGCTCAACCAGAGCCAGTTGCCCAGGACCTTGTCCAGATGGCTGTTGAGTATCTCTAGGGTTTGAGACTGCACCACTTCTCTGGGCAACCTGCACTAATGAATAACAGGGAGCAAGACAGCATACTTTTTATGAACACAAAAATTCTTGAAGAAACTGCTCAGAAGTTAAACCCAATCAATGCTGTTTTCAATCTTATTACAAAGAGTGTGCTGGTTTGTCAAAGCCTTCACAGTACAACACAGGAGAAAGCCATATTTTGGGATTATGGTGAGGGAATACAATAGCATCATGCCAAGCCTTTAGCAAACTTTTTTTTAAGGGGCTGCATCCTTTTCTTCCTCTCAACTCTTTAACTGAGAGGAAACCACCAAAAGAACCCTTTCCCCGTTTAGAAAACACACATCCCAATCTTACAGTAAAGCCACAGTTGGTAAACTTTAAGCAAGCAGGTAAATTATTGCTTCCACAACATGCCCTGGAGAACAATAAGCCAAAAGTTGCTGTTTAAATTGTTTCTCTCTTTTCCCTCTCCAATCCCACACAAAACAATCTTCCCTAATTAGGTGGCATTACCTATAGCACAAGCCAGAGGCCAGGCTTCATTTTGAAGCAGACAGATCCTCTCTACAGAAAAACTGAGGTCACAAAATCACCGAGTTTCCCAAACTCACACATGACTTCTAGAAAGGCAAGATCATGTGTATTTCATCAGAAAGGACCCCGAGTCACTCTAGAAGTCCAAGAGATACACAAGAGGCAACACAGTCCCAGTAAAAGAACACTGTTAAGTATTGCTTTGTCTTTAGTGGCAGCTGGAAAATGAAATGCTGTCATCAAGATATATCTGCAGACACATTTCAGTGGAGAACCCCGGGTTATATTTCCATTATTGCTTACAAATAAGCTTCCAGCCTTAATGCAACCAGCACCTAAGCTGTTGTATCTCCTTAATTTCCGTATGTTGTCCCTCCAATCATTTCTAAAAGCTTGTGTGGAACCAGAGGCCAGATTTGAATTAGCTTTCCAGCTAAAATTACAAGTGACTCTCGATGGCTAAAGACTGACAGCAATGAACTCATAGCACACAAACTTGTAGCTAACGGCTGCTGCAAAGACCACTTACTTAATGATCAAATAGGTTATCTTAATACATTTAGATCAGTTTGAGCACTGAAATGGATGAGGAAAAGCGATGGTCAGTCACACGAGAGAGATTTTAAGGAGATGGTGACTCTCAGCTGACAAGTTCAGTTCAAAAATGTTTGACGTTGCACTGCAAACAGAGCAGAAGCTGCCACAAAATAAGCAACTGCATGTCAGAAGACAAAAGGCAAGAGCAGAGAGCTGAAGAAGTCCAATGCCAGCTAACTCCTACAGAGCTACAACGAGCAAGATGCACCCTAAAGTAGAATGAAGATTTAAAACACTTACGTACCAACAGTAGGGATTACACCCAGAACTCTGGATACGTACACTGTGAGGCATACACGTTCATCTGGACAGAACTGCAGATGGGAGATTGCCAAGTCCCTGAGTCCAAGCTTGGGCCAAATACACAAGAAATGAGAGGCTCATTCAGAAAAGATCCCAATTAACACTAATTACTTTGACAATTTTCTGCTAGGAATATGGTGACATAGTAGCACTGGCTATGCCAACTGAACAGAGATTCTATATTGTCAAATTTTATGTCTGCATGCCACAAGTATACCTCCACTGCAGAACACTGTTAGATGTCAGCAGCTCTGCTTGCTTAGTCTATTCAGGCAGGCTCATGTGCAGTTCACACCTGGTCATTACAACCCTAAGGATGCTGCAGTTAAATTTCTCACCAGCTGAGGCTGCTCAAATGAACTACTATGTGGTATGCTCCGGTAGAACTTAACCTCCTGAAGTGCCCCACTGTTTGCCATCTCTCAAGTCTAGCTACAGAGTATCAGTTTTGGCACAGAGGAATTACCCTGTTTGACTGAAATCTGGGCGCAAGAGCATGCAGATCAAGCACATAAAGTCTAGCAGTGCAAACTATGAACAAGAAACTACTGCTATCATGGCTTCCAGGTCCCAGTGAGGAGATCGCTCACTTTGGAGAGCCTGACAGAGTTGCCCTGTGTACCTCACGCAGCAATAGGTATTCAAGTGAAGGAAAACCAGCAACAGCACAGCATCTGGCAACCCAAGACTGCCAGCAGTATCTTCAGAACATAAACTCAGAACACAAAACTTAAATAAACGAATCTCAGTCTACTACGGACAGGACACATGAAGATGAGAAAACACTAGTCTTCCCAATGCCTAGAGGACAACTAATAGAGACTGCAGTGCTTACAGAGCTTGGGTTTTGATCTTGAAGCTGTGCAGGTTTACATGTTGGCCTTAAAATATAGTCTTTAAAAGACAGGACTTCCCTTGGCTGTCAATTCCACTGAGACCTGCAGCTTGCTTGTCCCAGAGGATACAAATGTCTACTATGAAGACTAACACTCAGTTGCCATGCAGGTTATGGCTGGTGACAGGCAAGTTCAAGAGCACGGAAATTGGAGGCACTGCAAAATGTACAAGAGGCCCAAGAAAACAGAGCATTCATCTGACTGGACCAGCAGAGACAACCCTTTATCCAGGTCTTTCCTGCAGGGAGCCCACTGCATCTTCACAGATGCCACCAATCCTTCTTTAGCAGAATTCCAGAAACTGTACCTGGCATTAGATTTTTTGATAGAGAGAGATTAACTGCAGGACAGGAGCACCTCAAACGCTCGGCAGGCGCAAAAAACTGCTACTGCACAATCCTATGTGAATATGATGATGTCTAATGCAAGATGTAAGCACATGCAGCTGAAGCAAGCCCAAGAACATACATTCAGCTGCTGACTTAAGAAAAGAAACCAAAAGTGTGTCTGTTATTACTAGTACCAGGAACGAGCATGGAAGAGAAGTAATGCCTATGTTCTTTTCGCTGTATGGCACAAAATATTAAGAAGAATTTGGTATCACTCAGCAACAGCAAATACATTGCATAAAATTTACGTGTTATTTTTTTTAAAATAGATTTTGGATTTAAGATGATCATCTCCTTTTCCCAAACAGTAACTTGATAACATGATGTACAATGAATAAACTTATTAGGAACATTACAAAACATTAAATGATGTTCTGAAAAGCTCTGTGAGCTTTCAGTTACTTGTAATAAAATAAGCATGCAGCCCTTTTCCACCCCCAAACAAGTCTGCATAAAGTCATGCCATAAGGAGAGACTACAAGCATGGCAGTCTCACGAACGTCTGCCCTCTGCCTCACAACTGAAGGTAGGTTGATGACCACAGAGTACCCATCTGTTGTTCACTTTGGAATACAACTAGTTTTTATCGGGGAATCTGCAGTCCACCAGTTATGCTGGAGCTGGGCTGGGATGTAGAGATGGGTTCTCACTCCAGCAGCAGAACAAACAAGTATCCTTGTTCCTCTCCATCCCCATGCCCTTCTCAACTGCTTGTGCTTTAAAACACTGATACGCAGCTCTACCTTTCTGTTTCGCTTTCCCCTCTTCTTCCTCTCTGATGACCCAGACTTTCATTAGGACCACCTCTAAATGTATTATCCATGTCAAGCAAGTACTGTGATCCAAGTTCTCTTTTTCTCATACTTTGCCAGAAAGCCTGTAGGGGTCTTTCACCCCTGCAGAGGTACATGGTGCAGCAGATGCAAGTGAAAGAGGACAATCATTTTTGTCCAAGGTAAAGTTGTACTCTGACAATTTTATTCTCACGATACTCCATCTTATTTCTACCCACTGACTAGTTCAGAAGAGACAGAGATGACTTCGGTCAGAAGACTGGCAATGATGAAAATGTTCTGGTTATATTGGTATTATGAAAATAAACATATATATATGTGGTGGCATTTAGTGATGTGGTGTCATAATTTCAGGGTTTGAAGCACTTCATTATTTCGAATAGCACTCTTGAAAAAGAAAATACTGTCTTGAAAAAGAATACTATCTGTTCATGAAAAAGACATTTGTTTGATAGTCTGAGATGTTTCTCCTGTCATTAGTTATTGCCTGAACAGCATATGAAGGAGACTAAGAGATCAGTAAACTATAGCCCTCGCACTAGAAGTGTACCCTGTACAGAAACCTCAAACACTTTCACACTTCTGTCCAAATGAATAAATAAATAAGAAAGTGTTAATAACATTCAAGTAAACATCAACTGGAGGCTCAGCAAGTGGATGCCCCATCCCTGGCAGTGTTCCAGGCCAGGCTGCATCGGGCTTTGAGTAACCTGGTCTAGTTAAAGGTGTTCCAGCCCATGGCAAGGGGCTTGGAACTGGATGAATTTTACGGTTCCTCCCAACCCAAACCAGCAAGTAACAGCAAGCACAGTTACTTTCTCTACCTGTTCCTGTAGCCTAGACAGCACTCCTCAAATGGAGATGACTTGCCAGCTAAGTATTTTTGCTGCAAAAGCTTTCTCCTGCTTAATATATCAACAGGGATTTATAGGAGTGACTGTCTGGAACAGCGCTTAACAATGCTAATAGCAGAGTTCCAAGAAATCAGTAGTTTGGCAATTACAAATACAGCAATACATGCTGAAATATGTGTTCATGCTTGCTAAACCTGTAATCCAAGTTTTCTTTTTTTTTTTCCTCCCCATAATAAGTGGTTTAAATTTAGTAGGCATGATTCATTTGGTGCAGGTTTGCTTCAACTTTTTGGTTTGGCTTTTTTTTTGGACTTAGAATCCATCTTGGATGACATCTAACAGGAAGACTTCAGTCTTCCTGAGAGAGGCAGAATCTGGCTTTCTAAAGAAAAGCCAGACCATTAGATGCAGTGCCTTCCATAATCCTGTCATAACTTAAGTATCTCTATAACCTAGCAATTTCCTCCTGGCATAAACAGCAGATACAGGGCAGACACATACCCAACAAGTATTCCACTGATACCTTCCCCCCTAAGCTGGGTCCAGGCCAAAAAGAGAGCCATTTTCTGTGGTTTTTAAACATACTTAATGCCCAGATGGTCTGCTCGTGCATTGTGATCCAGATGTATGAACCTCTTTTGCTGCCCTCAACCTCACCAGGCTGAACAGCACCTTTGCTTTGCACGAGCCAGGCCTGGGGTCAAGAAGTATGTACCGTGCATTCTGCTTTAAGAAAAACATAAAATTCCCCCTACTTGGAGACTTCGATTACAAAGTCTCCAATTCTGCTGGTCTCATTCATAACTTTGGGAGCTTCTCCCAGAACTCACGATCTTTGCTACTGACACGGAGGAATTAACCCAAATTTAGAACCATCACAGAATCACAGAATGGTTGGAAGGCACATTAAGTCTCATCCAGTTCCAATCCCCTGCCATGGACAGAGACACCTTCTACTAGACCAGGTTGCTCCAAGCCTCTGTGTCCAACCTGGCCTTGAACACTGCCAGGGATGGGGCAGCCACAGCTTCT